>PVKU01007557.1:0-49767 GCA_004027475.1 Anoura caudifer | reverse complement strand
GTGATGGGAACTCCTTTGTAGGTGACTGTGCCCTTATCCCTTGCTGCTTCTAAAATTCTCTCCCTCATTTTAATCTTGGGTAATGTAATTATGATGTGCCTTGGTGTGTTCCTCCTTGGGTCCAACTTCTTTGGGACTCTCTGAGCTTCCTGGACTTCCTGGAAGTCTATTTCCTTTGCCAGATTGGGGAAGTTCTCCTTTATTATTTGTTCAAAGAAGTTTTCCACTTGTTGCTCTTCTTCTTCCCCTTCTGGTACCCCTATAATTCAGATGTTGGCACATTTAAAGATGTCCTGGAGGTTCCTAAGCCTCTCCTCATTTTTTTGAATTCTTGTTTCCTCCTTCTTTTCTGTTTGGTTGTTTGTTTCTTCCTTCTGGTTCACTCCATTGATGTGAGTCCCAGTTTTCCTCCCATCACTATTGGTTCCCTGAGTGTTTTTCTTCATTTCACTTATTGTAGCCTTCATTTGTTCATCTAATCTGTGAGCAAAATCAACCAATTCTGTGAGCATCCTGATCACTAGGGCTTTGAACTGTGCATCTGATAGGTTGACTATCTCTTGGTCACTTATATGAATTGGCTCTGGGGCTTTGATTTGTTCTCCCATTTGAGCCATTTTTTTGTTTTGTTTTGTTTTTGTCTGGTCTCAGCTGTTATGTAGTGAGGGGTGGAGCCTTAGGTGTTCCCCAGGGCAGGGCAGCCCAGTGACTGGGTTGTGATGCTGTATGTGGGGGTGGGGTCCGAGGGAACAATGGCGCCTGCTCTGCTCTCTCTTGGATTCCAGTCCTTTCCACCACTTCCCCTTCACCTGGATTATCTGTGCGTGAAGGTGGGACCACCTGGTCAGCCAGCTACCTTGTGAGGCCTCACTGGGTCTGCTGCCACCCTGTGCCCGGGGTCCCTTAGCTGCTGCCTGCGCACCTGGGGTCTGCCAGCTACTGCTGCCTGCATGCCTGGGTCTGACAACCTCCACTTTTTCCTGCTGCAACTCCACCCCTCTTAACGGTCTGGGTGAATGGTTGTTGGACTTCCATACAGTTCATTTTTTCTATCAGTTCTGGTTGTTTTCTTGTTTCTAAATCCTTGTTGTCCTTAATTTTGGTTGTGCAAGGAGGCACAGCGTGTCCACCTATGCCTCCATCTTGCCAGAAGTCCCCAGACTAACTTCTGACACAGATGCTCTGATAGTACCAAGGTAAACTACTTACAATATTACCAAACTTACTTACCTATTACCACCTTACTGAGAATACCTGTGTACCTGAAGTGTTAAAATATATTTTGCTCTGGATTTCTTAATTTTTATAGCTTCTCAGTTTAGCTTAAACTATTTAATTTGCTCTTTTCAATTTTGATGGCTTTTGTAGTATATAGTTAAATAATGAGGGAGAACATCACAGCGCCTACGCTTATTTAGTTCTAGATATTTAGGAATGCCCATTTGTTGTTTAAAACAGTAGCTCTGAAAGTATGGTCCTTTCTCACTAATGTCCCTGCTTCATGCTTAAGTGAGTAAATGAAAATCCTCAGCGGAAAGTCCCTCATTGTCCCACCAACTATACCAATCAGCTAGCATCTGTGTCAGCCTTCTTTTACTTTATTTTGGGAGAATTATCTTCCTCCTTTCAAAGGTCCATCTTCACTTGTGCTCTGGATTCCAAACCTCAAGAACCTCCATCTATCTGTTACCCTCTTGTGCCTTGTTGGGTAATTGTCATTGGCATACAATTTGTTCTAGGTTCTCCTTTCTTTTTAAAACATCTTGTCTTAATTCTGTATTTTCTTGCAGCTATGTCTCATTTCTTTGCTCCATTTTGAAGCTAAACACCTTAAGGGTTGTTCTCACATGCTTACTTCATTTGACATCTAATTCACTCTAAAAAGTGTGTGTGTGTGTGTGCCAAAATTATATATCCAAATGATTCTATGAGGAATTTAAAGACAAATAGCAAAGCCCTGGTCATCTTTCCCTTCTGCCCCAATTTTCTTCCCTGCAGGCAACCCCTCGTAAGTCTATTAGCTAACTTGCTTGACATGTATTTCCATATCTTGAAATAGTGAGTATATTGCTATTTTTGATCTTAATGTTTTAGGCAGTATCTGTTGGTTTCTCACTATGGAAAATGGGGATTTATCCCTATTTCCTCTCCTATCACCCTTACACACACACGCGCACACACCCACACTTTCTCTCTCTCTCTTCATCTCCTTAACCTCTCCATCTAGCCATGCTACAGTTTTATGGTTTATATTCATAGTTTCTAGTGTTATGACTAAATATTTGTGATTGAGGGCTGAGCCATGTAGTTAAACTATTATCATCCTTTTTTTCCAGGATGATAGTTTTCCTCTGGAGATGGTTTCTTTTCCTTCCTTCCTTCCATGTGGGTTTGTTGTGGTTTTCATCATGGAATTCTTTCTTTTTTTTCTCTTCTTAAAAAAAGGTACTCTTGGACTCTGGCCAAGATGGGGGTGTAGGTGGACATGCTGTGCCTCCTCTCACAACCAAGATTAAGGACAACAAAAATTTAGAACCAAAAAAAAAAAAAAAAAAAAAAAACCTACCAGGACAGAGAGAAAATTGAATTGTATGGGAGTCCGACAACGATTCACCCAGGCCGATAAGAGGGGCGGAGTCAGTGGTGAGTGGAGTCCTTGGCCCGTGGAGTGGGGTCGCTGCGGGATAAGACAGGGGCTAGTGGTCCCAGGTGTGCAGTCACTCCAGGCATGCAGGCGGCAGTTGCCAGTTGCTGAAGGCGAAGAGGCCAAGTGGGGTGCACAAGGTGGCTGACGGTGGACACACATTTGCTCATAGATAAACCAGGCAAAAACCAGCAGCAAGACAGATTGTGCGACCCAGGGCTCCAGTGCTGGGATGTGAAGCCTAAAAGCACCCATTGAAAATACTTGTGGGGGTTGAGGTGCAGGGAGGGAGTCCCAGCCTCACAGGAGAGTTCATTGGGGAGACCCACGGGGTCCTGGAGTGTGTGCAGGCCCACCAACATGGAAATCAGCACCAGAAGGGCCCAATTTGCTAGGGGAAAGTGGCTGAAGGCACTAGAATCTGAGAGAGAGTGTGGAATAAGCGCCATTGTTCCCTCTTGGACCCTGCCCCCACATCCAGCATCACGACCCAGCAACTGGGCTGCCCTACCCTGGTGAACGCCTAAGGCTCTGCCCCTCACTACATAACAGCCGTGACCAGACAAAAACAAACAAATAAACAAAATCCATAAAAAACAAAAACAAAAAAAAAAACAAAACCAAGGATGGCTCAAATGCGACAACAGACCAAGGCCCTGGAGCTAATTCACCTGAGCGACCAGGAGGTGGTCAACCTATCAGATGAAGAGCTCAAAGCACTGGTAGCTAACCTATCAGAAGCGCAGTTCAAAGCCCTGGCGATTAGGAAGCTCACAGAATCGGTTGATTTTGGTCGCAAATTAGATGAACAAATGAAGGCTTATTATAATAAGTTAAATGAAGAAAAATGCACAGGGAACCAATAGTGATGGGAGGAAAACTGGGACTCAAATAAATGGAGTGGACTAGAAGGAAGAAAGAAAAAACCAAACAGAAAAGAAGGAAGAAACAAGAATTCACAAAAATGAGAAGAGGCTTAGGAACCTCCAGGACATCTTTAAATGTGCCAACATCCGAATTATAGGGGCACCAGATGGGGAAGAGGAAGAGCAACAAGTGGAAAACTTCTTTGAACAAATAATAAAGGAGAACTTCCCCAATCTGGCAAAGGAAATAGACTTCCAGGAAGTCCAGGAAGCTCAGAGAGTCCCAAAGAAGTTGGACCCAAGGAGGAACACACCAAGGCACATCATAATTACATTAGCCAAGATTAAAATGAGGGAGAGAATTCTAGAAGCAGCAAGGGATAAGGGGACAATCACCTACAAAGGAGTTCCCATCACACTGTCAGCAGATTTCTCAAAAGAGACCTTACAGGCAAGAAGGGGCTGGAAAGAAGTATTCCAAGTCATGAAAGTCAAGGACCTACATCCAAGATTGCTCTATCCAGCAAAGCTGTCATTTAGAATGGAAGGGAAGATAAAGTGTTTCTCAGATAAGGTCAAGTTAAAGGAGTTCATCATCACCAAGCCCTTATTATATGAAATGTTAAAGGGACTTATCTAAGAAAAAGAAGATAAAAAATAGGACAGTAAAAGGACAGCACACTCACAGATATTAACAACCACACCTAAAACAAAAGCAAACTAAGCAAACATCTAGACCAGGAGCATGAACACAGAAATGGAGATCACATGGAGGGTTAGCAACAGGGGAGTGGGAGGAGGAGAGAGGGAGAAAAGGTACAGAGAACAAGTAGCATAGATGGTGGGTAGAAAATAGACAGAGGGAGGGCAAGAATAGTGTGGGAAAAGTAGAAGCTAAAGAACTTATAAAACAGGGACATGAACTAAAGGGGGGAATGTGGGTAGGAGGGGGTGTGCAGGGTGGAGAGGAATGATGGGGGAGAAATGGGACAACTGTAATAGCATAATCAATAAAATATAATTTAAAAAAGAACAAAAATATAGTTCTTTGATTATCTCTAGTATGTGGAAAACCTTTAAAAAAACAAAACAAAACAAAACAAAACAAAGGTACTCTCTTACATAAAAAGGAAAGGGTACAGAAATACATCACGGCTTTTCATATTCTAAAGAATACTTCATAAATGGTTAAGCAAACACTTCTGGTGCCCCATTCATATCCCTTCATCCCTTACTATTGTGTAGTATGCCATTCTGACCGTCACCTGTGGGTATACCTGTATCAGTTTCTTTGGGACCAGTGTCCTCTCTACCTATGTGCATTACCATCCAAAGTACCAGGGATGAACACCCCTGGAAGTAGTCCTTAAATAATGACTGAAGGAAGTTGTATAAATATCCCAGCTCTGTGGTCTCAGGTAATATACTCTGAAGGGCATGTTTGACACTTTCTCAGAGCTCCCTGGTGGGATTAAGCTCCAGTTGCCCACAATGGTGCTTGATAACACATTCTTTATTGACTTCCTGTTCCTGTATTGCTTTCACATTCCACTAATGGTGCTTTTGGATCACCTCCCAAATAAATGACTTGTACTTGAATCCTTCTTCCAAGCCTGCTTCTTGAACAATCCAAACTAAGACAGTTGGTGGTAAGTATTTCTAATTATATCACACTTTAAGGTACTTGATATCTGGTGTCCCAGTTTTCTGATTGTCCCAATCAAGCTAAGATTGATTAGTGAATGCAGGTAATATCTGCCCGATCCCTCCATCATAAAATCCCCTTTTCTACTTGCTAATCCTCTATTAGTTAGGATTCTCAGGAGAACTAGAACCAGTAAACTAGATAGAGATTTATTATAAGGAATTGACTCATGTGATTATGGACATTTAGAATTCCCAAGAGCTGTAGTCAGCAAGCCGGAGACCCAGGAAATCTTATAGTGCACTTCCATTCTGAGTCCACAGGCCTGAGAACCAGGAGACCTTGTGGTTGAAGTTCCGAACTAAAAGCCAGTACACTTGAGACCAAAGAGCTAATGTTTCAGTTTGAGTCTGAAGGCAAAAAACAAACCTAACAACAACAACAACAACAACAAACTCACCTAACCAACAAGCCAAACAAAAACCTATGCCTCAGCTCTAGTCAGTAAGACAGCAGTAGTTTTCTCTTATTTGCTGTAGAGTCATTTTTTTTTTTTTTGTTCTATTCGGGCCTTCAACTGATTGGATGAGGAGCACTCACACTAATGAGGACAATCTGCTTTAGTCACTCTACTAATTTAAATGTTAATCTCATCTTGAAACACCTTCACAGACACAGCCAGAATAATTTTTAACCAAGTACCTGGGCATGCTGTGGCCACTCAAGTTAACACATAAAATTAACTATCTTACTATCTTTTACCTAATACTTCTAGCAGCTACTAATGATTACCTCATCAGTAGATAAGTCATTAAAATGGTGATTTTTAAATGCCAATATTCCTTCTGCATTCATTAACCTAAAATTCTGTCACTATGAAATTTCCCCCCATCAGCAATTTGATTACTTGGAATAGTTTGTTCAGAATGGATATGATAAATGTGTCCTTTTTGATGACTTAGTTTTCTAAGTAGTTGCCATTAATTTAATTCCAAACTCTGTCAGTCATCCAGATCATTTTCAATATGATCATTCCCATCAGATGCTTTATAAATTTCATCTTCCTGAACAATGCTCTCCAAGGGCCTTCTGTCCTTTTGCAAAGGTATCTAATTATTCTCTAGACCTGGTACATAGCAGTCATTCTGGGATCTTCCTTCACCAAATCTAGGAATTCCCTTTGGTTGTCTCCTGTGAAGGAACTCCTGTTTTCTGGATGCCATGGTTTTTTCTTTCCATTTGAAGGATGCTTCAAGGTGAAGCATATCCTCCAATATTTCCTTAAGAAAGGGTGTATGGTAATTTCAAATTCTAAGTTGGAAATACTTTTCTTTCAGATCTATGAAGATACTGTTCCATTTTAATGTCTTTTGACTCTCAATGTTTTTTTTTTCTTTTAAAGATTTTACTTATTTTTAGACAGAGGGGAAGGGAGGGAGAAAGAGAGGGAAAGAAACATCAATGTGTGGTTGCTGCTTTTGCATCCTCTACTGGGAACTTGGCCTGCAACCGAGGCATATGCCTGACTGGGAATCGAACCGGTGACCTTTGGCTCTCAATGTTTTTATTGAGAGCTTCAATTCATTTTTATTCCTGGTTCTTTGTGAACTCTCCTTCTCCTTGGAAGCTTGCAGTATTTCCAATCAATTTCAGAATGCTGGGAACAGTGTTGTAAAATTTCATAGTGCTGTGCTTTATGTTTGTTTATCTGTTGAGCTGGATATTCAGGGAAGGACTCAAGTCCTTCAATGCTAGGGCATTTTTTTTTTGGAATAATTTCCTTGGTTATTTCCTCCTGTGAGTTTTCTCTTTATGGAACTCCTAATATTTGGATGTTAAATTTCTTGGACTGTTTTTTTTTCTTTTAAAATTTTCCCTCAATTTTTGTTATTGTTTGGATTTTTACTCTGCATTCTAGTATATATCTTCACTTTCTTTTTTTCCATTCTTGTTATCTTGTTTTTAATTTCCAAGATACTCATTTTCTTTCCTGAATAATAGGGACTTGCCATTTTGTTGGTAAGTCTTTTATTATGTATCTCTGAATTTAATCCTTTAAGAATATAGTAACAATACTATTTCTATCACACCAAAACATGTAAGACTTTATTATCAAGAATGTAGAGATTCTTAAAATTTTTCCTATTTCTAAATACATTTTTAAGATTTTTTGTTTGAATCAGTGTTCAAATAAATTCCATATATTTCAACTGCTTCGTATTTCTCTTAAATTTTATTTTAATCTTTAGTTCTTCTTCATTTCTTTTTTCCTGTCATTAAATTATTGAAGAATCAGATAATTTATGATGTAGCATTTTTCAGTTTGGATTTGGCTGATTGCATTTGTGCTGATTTTACATCTTCTTCTTTCCTCTGCATTAACTGTGAACTAAGAGACCTGAAGGCTTAATTAGAATTAGATTTTTTTTTGTCATTACTACTTCGTCAGGAGGAAAAAAGTTCTGATGTTCTTTACTTCCATATTAGTAGCCATTGAAGATCTTTTTAAATCCACTATTTTATTAGAAGTTGTAAAATGGTGATATTATAATTCTACATTTTCTTCTTTATTTTAGCTGTACTTCTACAAAGAGAAACTTCCCTCATTAACTTTTTTATTACTTGACATACAGTTAGTGCAGGGAATGCAGAGTCAGTGCTTAATCATTTCCCTTTATCAGTTTTCAAAATAACAAGTTGGTTCACTAACATCTTCCAAGGGTAAGAATGAGTTCTTTTTAAAATATCATTATTTTGAAAACCTAGATTTAAAAATATTTGATTTAATATCCATTTATTATTACCCCTTAGTGCTCTAATTGTACCATTTTTGTCATGGGAAAGCTTCTTCAAGTTGACTCTTGAGTCCTTTTGACATAATGCTGGTACTCCTTGACAATTTCCTTGTTTGTGGTTTGACAAGATGTTTCAGGCTCATTTGCATGACCCATGTCTGCCTGGAATCATGAATTTGAATTGATAATATCTATGTAAACTAATTTACTTTAAAAATCTTTCATGAAAAAGACTAGAAGTGTAGACTAAATTATAAGCAAATGAGCACTCCTAGAGTACAGACTGTGATACCTAACTACCATTTCCTTCTAACAATAACCAGGACTCCTTGGAGAAATGGCTGATTTCAAATGTGGTAGGGTGTTTTAATCTTAAGCTTCTTCCTGTCACTGGAAGAATTCAGAACTTACTGAGATTCAATTACGTATACAGACCTCTAAGAATCCTCTAGAAAAAGCTATATGGAACATTGACATTTTATCTGGTCTAATAAGAAAGAATTTCAATTTTAGGAATGCCACTGACAGAAGTTGCAAGAATGTTGTGGGTGGCAGGTGTGTAGAGAGCAGCTGCAGAGGTCGGAGGATGTTCAGTTAAGGGGTTTAGTTATGATTCAAGTTGGATATGGGAAAGGCCTAATTTGAGACAGTAGAAATCTGGTAAATAAATTGGGGACCTATTTGCTAGCTATCAAGAGGTAGCAGCTTCATGTCTTAGAAAGTGTGTGTGTGTATCTGTGTGTGTGTGTGTTGAGGGCGAAGGGTGTTGGGTTATGGAAGAACAAACCTTCAAACAAATGTCTTGGTGCCAGGGGCAAGCTGTGGAGAAACACTTACAGTAATGGCAATGGGAGAGGTAATAATTCATGGAGAAAACTCCTTTGTATCCTCCAGCTCATCCTCCTGTGGACCAGCCCTGGAATAGTTGGGTGAATTTGAAAATGTCCTCCACAGGTGGGCATCCTACTTTACCATAACCAGCAGCCCTCTTAAGCCTGAATTTCAGTCCTCTAAGCATTTCCTGAGCAGCTAATAATACAAAGACCCTCTTTTAGCCTAGTCTGTGAGAATCACTGGACAGAAATTTCCTGATGTGAAGAGAGGTTTAGATGTGGCTGTTAACCGAAGAGGTTCAGACTGTAATAAAGAAAAGGCATTTATTGGAGCAAAAGTATTGTAATCTGAGAGACTCAGATCCAGATAGCATCCTAAACTGCTCTGGAGAGAACAAAGAAGGGAGAGGCTTATAAAGGCAAAAACCAGTGTAATTCTTCCACGCAAATGAAGGACAGGTTCACAGGGATTGGTTAGCTCAGATATATAAATGAAGGCAGGAAAAACTACGAGGAAGAAAGCAAAATGCACCTATTGCCAGGCAGCAGATGCTGTTCTAGAATGTTTATGGTTCCACTTTGAACTCAGTGTAGCAACAGGTTAGTGACTTACTAGCAGCTCTGAGAACTGAGGCAGATGTACATAGGCCCTACTTCCTTAATAGCCAGCCTCCTGACTATTTTAAGTGACTGTCTTATCAATACTTATTCCACTACATTTCTCCATTAGGAGGCGCTTTGTAAACCCAATCGAAGTATTAATTTTTGATGTCCAGAGATGGGGCATTGATTTTGGTAAAAAAAAAAAAAAAAAATTTGTTGAGCAGAATTTTAAAGTGAAGGGAAACGTGGAAAATAAGTTCAGGGAATCAATTCTTCCCTGTGCAAGTCTGTCTGGAAAACCCAGTTTTAAATGTGGCCCAGGTAACAAGGGCGCAGATTGGGTGGATACCAGAGACTGCTAGCCGGGTTCATGGAGGAAAGGCCGGAAGGGCGGGAATCTAGGTGAGATTATCTCCCCAGGAGCACTGTCACCGAGAACAAGAGCTACTCTCCCGGAGGCCGAAGCCCCGGACAGCCCATCCTCCGCGCATGCGCAGCTGACAAGGCGCTGTCTGGGCGTTCCACAATTATCCTCCCAGGCTCTGTCTCTCCCTCAGAATTCAAATGGAATAGCACCGTGGGTCCTCCAAGTCCTGCCCTCATTCGGGCTTCGGTTCTCCACTTCCGCTTCGCTCACCCCAAACAGATCTGCCCTGGATCTAAGCCTGAGGAGCCGCTGACACGTCCGCAGTCGCGAGCACTAGCGTGCGTCAGCGCGCGCCCGCTGGCGCGAGGAGACCCCGCCTCCCGCACAGCCCCGCCCCCGCCAGCCCTGGGTGCTTCGTCCGGCCTGCGGAATTTGAGAACTACGGCACCCGCGCGCGTTCTGCAGCCATGGAGGTTCCCGGGAGCTTGTGCAAGAAAGTGAAGCTGGGCAACGAAGCGCAGAATTGGGTGAGTGGGAACAGCGTAGGCCGGGAGCCTTCGGCTGCAGCTGGTTCCGGAGCTGCTGCCTCCGTTCTGCCTCCTCTGCATCCTCTCTGGAGCACTGGAGATGGGTACTGGAGGCCACGGTGCCTTCCAGCTGGGTTGGTGGGTGGTTCGTGGTGAGGGTGGCGCGGCGGGAGTCTGGGGTTGGGCGGTGGTGCCTTCCGACCCACCCTCAGTTTGTCGATTCAGAGGAGACCTGGAATTAGTCTTTCCGGAGAGAGCTGGCGGCTCCTGAAACCTGCACCCTCGAAGGGGGAGCTGCGGGTATCCCCTGGAGCTGCGAGAAGGTCTGCAGAGGAGGTGGAGGCGGGTGTCTTCCGTGTGTTGCTCGTTTTTCTTGGCCCTGCCAGTGCAGTTAGTCCAGGTTTGGGTCCATTTCCAAGTCTTTCCATTTCTGCGTTTCAATGTGAAGGGAGAGTACCTAACAATGTAGCCATTCATGAGTTGAGACTGCCCTGAACTGAGGTTTCTTTGTGGCTCGGTGTTAAATTCGAATGTCTAATACATAACATGAGCTTTAATACTCGATTTCTGGAGACATTAAGGTGTGGGGGGATTAATGGTTTATAACATTTAGCAACGACAGCCACTTGGCTTTGGTGCTGTCAGATGTTCTGTCCTCATTTATGTTGCTTCCTTCCTTATTGTTAGGTGACAAACAGCTTTAATCTAAGATTGTCAGTACCTGGCGTGGTGGGGATGTGGTGTCCAGCTTGGCAGTCTGGAAAGGCGCTGAGCTTGTAGGTTTAGGTGGTCATTTTTATTAAACAGTACAACAAAATCATGAGGTTTAAATGCAGCCCTGCCAATCATTGCCCTTGATGAGGCAAGGAAAAAAAAGAAGCCATTTCAGGCAGATGTCTATTTGCAGTCATTCATTTACCTTATCTGCTGTTGCTAAGGATTCTCACCTGATTCCTTTCTTCTTTTCGTTACTACCTTTTCCTTAGGTTTTAAGGGAAGGGAAGTAAAAGGTGAGTTAGAACATTGGAAAGGGCACTGGATTACTGGCCTGGTCTCTGGTACCAGCTTTGCCATTTACCAGTGTGTGATTTTGAGGAAAATATTTCTTTAAATGTCAGCTGACTAAAGAAGGGTATAATAGGGTATACTTCACAGAGTAAAGAAGATAATGAATTTGAAAGTGCAGTGAAGCCACTGCCATGAAATTATTGATATTGCTTCTGTTACCTTGAGTATTTCCTAATTAGGGAAATAAGGGACTAAATTAAGGTGTTTAAAGGTAATTTCAGTGACACCTTCTCTTGCTCATTTATTTACTATTCCATTTGCCAAATAAGTGTGTATTCGTTGTAGAAACCTGTGCTAGAGATGGAAAAGATGAAAAATGAAGGACTCAGGGTTTGTGGTCTGGTTGCTCCTAGCCTGATTGGGCTTGTAAATGACTGCCTGGTGAGGAATTCGTCATTGTGACCACAGTGAGTGGTGTAAGACAGGTTTTTTTTTTTTTTTTTTTTTTTTTTTTTTTTTTTTTTTTTTTTAATTTAGAAGAGAGATTAACTTAGAAGGGCTGGGAATAAGAATTATTATTTTTGTATTCCAGCACCAACTAAGAGTAACTACTCTGGAGGGTTTTTGTTGAGTACTGGAGCTAAAATTCAGTAGGGTGAGTTAGGTTATGCAGTTGTTAATGTTTGTCTGCAGAGACAAGACTTGATTCTGTGGGAGATTTTTGATGAGGCTAGAATTTTAATTTTCTGGGCCTTATAAGTTTTTCTTTGCCTCAATAGGAAACACCCACCATTTTTCCCTCTCACATACTTAAATCAATGGGTATACACATGCGCGGAGAACCCATACACCTTTAATGTTCCCATTATGTGATAAAACTGGTATTCCAGGAAGACTGGTTGCTGGAGAAATTAGACATTGTTCCAGATGTGGAGGCTGGAAAACAGACAGGGTTATAGTGAGGTTTAAATGAATTACAGGCATACCTCATTTTATTGTGCTTCACAGATACTGTATTTTCATCAACATTGAGGTAAGACCCTCCCCCAGCAAAAAGATTATCACTCACTGAAGGCTCAGATGATGGTTAGCATTTTTAGCAATAATGTATTTTTTAATTAAGTTGTGTACATTTTTTAGACATAATGCTATTGCACACTTACTAGACTATACACAGTGTAAACATAATTTTTATGTGCACTGGCAAACCAAAACTTTCTCTGACTTGCTTTATTGTGGTTGTCTGGAACTGAACCTTCAGTATGCCTGTAATAGAGTTGAAGCATATCTGGCACGTACTTTTGTTCCACGTGTTGGGGACATAGGTGGTAAAAACAACAATAAAACAAACAAACAAAACAGAAAAGGGTTCTGTTTTTATTGATCAGATATTTTACCAGGGAGAGAGTTACTTAAAAAACAAACAAGTAAATGAGTGAGATAATTTTCCCTTTTACCAGTTATACCTTTTCTGAAAAATTTGTCCCTTGTACTGGTAGATGTCTTTCTTAGAAGGCCAGCTGCTCATTCTGGATTTGGGGGAAGACTGAGGTGGTACAAAAAATGAAACAAGAATGCAGAAATGGAACACAGTGCATGTTAAAGTCAAAGCAAGATAGGAGCATTGGCCCGACTATTGTTCATGGACAGGTGCTGATCTTCTTAACCTAGAAGCCAGGGAGATGCTACTGGAATAATTGCCCAAAGAGGAAAAGCTAGACTTTTACCAAGAACATAATCTTAATGTTGGCTAACAACAGTAATAAGAAGAATGATAGCAAGATATAGATCTGCATTGTCCAATCTGGTAGCTGCTAGCCACCTGTGGCAACTTAAATTTAGTTAGAAATTAAATAAAATTAAAATTTCTGTTTTTTAGTCACATTTCAAGTGCTGTATTGCCTATGTAGCTAGTGGCCACTGTCTTGGACAGTGCAGTATAGAACATTTGCATCATCTCAGAATAAAGTTCTGTTGGACAGAGCAGGTCTAGATAGTCACTTTGGGATGGATGCCAGCATTTTTCTACTTATCTATGTATTTTTGTGTTCATGTTTTTTATTTTTACTTTCTTTCTAGGGCACGGAAATTTCAAGAGATAGTGGCCACTGTCATGGTTTTAGGCAATTCTGAGCCCTGGCTTTTGGCAGGGTACCCAGCAGTGTTAGCTTCTCCGCAGCATAGTTGCTTCTCTCAATTTGAAATGTGAAATAAGCTTCCCCAGCCTGGCTCTGTTTCACTGAATTTTGAGGAGTAGTTTTCTACTTCCGTGGTTCTCAACCAGGTAAAATTTTGCCACCCCTAGGGGGCATTTGGCAATATCTGGAGACATTTTTGGTTGTTACAAGTATGTGTATATATGTTTGTATGTTACTTTGGGCATATAGTGGGAAGAGGCCATTGATGCTGCTAAACATGTTGCTGCTATGTTTTTAAGGACATAGTTCTTTACTAAATAAGTTGTGAGTAAAAATAGTGGAAATATTAGACATTATTTATAGAAGTTCATTTTTTAAGTTTAGATGAATGCAGCCATTCAGGTTCTTTTCACTTATTCTTTCTAGTTTCTTTGATGTTTGCATTCCTTCTCTTTGTCTTTATTTCTCTTTTGTGTTAAGTGTACAATTCAGTGTGGTTTTGCAACCATCAACCAGAGTTGTGCAACCATCACCAATGTCTCATTTGAGAACGTTTTCATCACTGCCAACAGAAACCCTGCGCCCACTAGCAGTTACTCTCTGTCATCCTGCTTCCCGGCCTCTGGCCCCTGACAGCCAGTGATAAGCTTTGCATCTGTAGATTTCCTTATTGTAGACTCCTATGAGTGGAATCATACAGTATGTACCTTTTGTGTGTGTCTTTCATTTAACATAATTTCAAGGTTAATTCATGTTGTAGCATATATCAGTACCTCATTACATAGTTGATTGATATTCCAATGTGTGAATATACCACCTTTTGTTCATTCATCAGCTGATGGACATTTGAATTGTTTCTAGTTTTTGGCTATTACAAATAATGCTGCTGTGACATTCATATACAGGTTTTTCTGTACAACTTGTACATAAGTTTCTGTCACGGTTATAATAGTTAATTTCAACCTTCGGGGTAGACGTTAATGTACGTTTGGCTGCCCAGCCTTGGAACACCCTTCATATGTGTGAGAACTGCCCTGCTGTCCCCATGGTTAAGGCAGGGGCCTGTCGCCGTGGGATGATTTCTTTATCTGTTTGCAGTCGGTGTCCTTCCCTGAAACATTTGGTTCTCTTGTATCCCCAGTATCTAGAAGGGATAAGCCAACAACATTGAATGAATGAACAGGTAGTTCCAGACTCATTTCTGACTTCTAGGAATCTCTTAGGGCTGGGCTCCCCACCTGGAAGTTGTCCAGGGGACCTTTCATTGAAGTATTGATATTTAAAAAAATCTATTAAGTAAATCTTTAAATATACTTTAATCTTTAAAACAGAGTAGTTGTGGAGACAAAAATGTATGCAGAGCATGCATGACAGTTGTTAGTGATCAGATAAGCACACTGCTAACTTAATTCTGATTCAGGAGGTTTGGGGTAGGGCTCAATTCGCTTCCTGCCACACAGTCAGTGTTGCTACTCATGCTTTGTAGTCAAAAGATTTAAGTGTAGCCTTCTCAAGTTGTTTTCTCAACCTCCAGGAATGTATGATCTTCGTTTGTGCTGTTTGGCTTGTTCAAAAGATTAATTTCAGTTATCAGTAATTGAACTAAAGGCTTCAGTTATCAATAGCTCTGTGGACTAAGGGTTTCTTCTCATTGCACATTTCCATCTCTTCAGTTTTATCCAAATTATGTTTTGGGATATGAAAATAGTGTGCCTGTTACCATTTGAGGGATTCTCTTTGGAGGGAGACACTGTTTAGAAGTCAGTTAAGGTAGATTGTAGGATGGGTGATAGAGGTAGAAGTCCAGAACTATGGTTGATATTTGGTATATGCTCTGTGCCTTTACCAATTTCATGTAAAAAATGCAGAGTTCTTTATAAAGTAATAGTAAACTCACAAAGAAGGAAATTTTCTAAATGGCATCATAGGGAAAGTTAATTTGCCCTGTAGGAAAGTAGATAAATTAACCAAACAGCTCACATGGAAGTTAAGGTAGGTCAAAAGGGAGCACAAGGCCACATGTGTGGTTGATGAGGACAGAAGTTTGTAGAATGTATAGAAAACATACAGCATGAATGTCATAGGCCATGAGACTTTAGCCTAGCAACAGGACTGATAGTCATTTAGTCCCAGATGTGGAAAGGGAGTGAATTCTTTTGAAATGAATTATCCCAGTTCTGATAGACTTAAGGTTTCTGAATTCCGGTCAGTATTTCATTTGCACTTTATACAGAAAACAAGTCATGCTTCAAAAGAAGTGACCTGTATCTAACTTTTAGTGAGCACTGGCTAGGCAAGTGAGGGTGGGTGTTGTGGAAAAAACAACTGTGTTTCACCTGCCTCCCAAGCAAGTCAAAATGTATATGCACAAAAGACTCATAAAAGTACAGCATAAAACAGTTCATAAATAACAAACAAATGATATGGGTTGTAAATGTTACAAGGTCTATAATCTATAACATCACTAAACTGCTGAAGGCAGAGAATAGGAATGCAGAGTCAGAAGGAAATACTAACTTAATTCTTGGTCTTTAGTGAGTCACTCATGTTATATTTTCCTGGCAGAGTTATAGGAAGGATTGTCTCTAGTGGGTGGAAAAGAAAAAGAAAGGGTAAGGGGAGAGAGAAGAAGATTGCATGTGGAAGTGGCCTTTAGATGCTTTATGAAGTTCAGGCATATTTCTACCACTTTGCAATTCCAGTAATTTTAGAAAGTGTTTTTTGATTTACTCTGGAAAACTGGGAGGAAGGAGAATGTGGCATATCTTTTAGTTTATTAATAATATCTTGGTTTATCTTTTTGTTTGAAAAATATCAAACATACATACATAATAAGCCTCCTTATACCCAGACTGCCATATTTGCTGCCACAATTTTTTACATCGTGTAGGAGTATTCTTTTCTAGTGATTAAAACAAAAGATCTCTGCTTGTCTATATTTGCTCTCAGCCATATATCCTCAGTAGTTTATAGTTTGTCATATAATTTTTATGCATTCTACTCAATTCACTAAGAAAAGCAGAACACATATTATAGGGCTAAAATGAATTAAAATTCATGAGGGACATGTTTCTTCTTGCCCCAAAGCAGAGTAACTTGAAAAAAAAAATCCTCAAACAAAATGACCCAGTCAAACCCTTTGTGCAAGTGTAGGAAACTAACTCATAAGCACCTTCCTTGTTGTTCCCCCCATTTCCCTTCTTCAGACTCTGCTCCCTTCTCCTCAGGCAGCCTGGCTGGGAGCTAAAATGGGTGGAGGTGCCTCGGCCTCTCAAGAGATGCAGATGTTTGTGTTTGAAATTCTGATTTTTGCGTAAGATATTGGAAACACAGAGCTGGAAGGTTATGTTTGCTTCATCAGCTTATTGGAAAGAAATGGGTCAAGAGACCCTTATTATTATAAGTGATAGTTGGACATATAAATGCATGTTGTATTTTTGCCTGGTATAATGCACTCCTGTGTATAATGCGCACCCATGTTTTGGTGCTCATTATACATGGGATTATTATTCCCATGGTATGTAATCATTATGCCTATGTATAATGTGCATCCTTATTTTTCCCTCAAAAATTTGAGCAAAAAAGTATGCATTGTACATGGAAAAATACATTAATTTTATTGGAAGTACATATACTAATGAGGTGATTAGTGGAGTGGTAGAGGTTGGATTTTGTGGTGTGCCTATTAAAAGAATTTTCCAGCCATGCCTTTGGTCCCAAAGGATTTTCCACTTGAGGATATTGAGTGATAGTAAGACTCAGGTGGACAGAGATGCCTTTCTCCTGTACACAGCGGGTGGAGGGGTACAGTGAAGGGGGAGGTGTGGAAAGAGATCCGGAACCTTAGGCATCTCTCAGGCAGATTCTTAGAAAAGACTACCTCTGGAAGTTGAATTGCTGCATGGAAATGTGTTGCTTTACACGGTCCATGCTTATATGCCTACAAAGGTGTTTGATCCCCATTTTGAAACCCTTTGTGCCAAACCACAGCCCTGGGTGGATTTGTCTCTGACTATTCCACGCCTCAACCTGTGGCTGCAGGAAACAGTCATGGTGACTGGTCTTGCTTTAAATTTATGGTCGTTGACTTCACATGAGTCCTTCAGGCTACCCAGAGCCACTGTAGATTCTCTAGGCACTTTTCCACTTCGTGCTTAATGATCCTTCTGGAAGGTGCCTCCTACAGGGGTCATCAAAGTCTTGAATGCCCTTTTTTTGTCTGTTTGTTTTATAATGGGACAAAGACAGTCTCTTCAATAAACTGTGTTGGGGAAACTGGACAAATAAATACATGCAAAAAAATGAAACCTGACCAGCCTCCCACATCACACAGGAAAACAAATCCCACATAGATCAAAGATCCAAATGTAAGATCTAAAACTGTGAAACTACCAGAAGAAAACATAGGCAGCAAACTCTCTGGCATTGCTCCCAGGTATATTTTTTGGATAAGTCCTCTCAGGAAGGGAAACAAAAGAAAAAATAAACAAATGGAACCACAACAAACTAAAAAAGTTTTTACACAGCAAAGGAAACCATCAACAAAATGAAAAGACAAGCCACCAAATGGGAGAAGACACCCACCAATGATACATCCGATAAGAGGTGCATAACCGAAACATACAGAAACTGACACAACTTAACACCAAAAAACCAAACAATCTAATCAAAAAATAGGCAGAGGACCTGAATAGACACCCTCCAAAGAGGATGCATAGATGACCAACAGACACATGAAAAGATGCTCAGTGTTACCAATTGTCAGGGAAAAGCAAACTGAAACCACAACGGGATACTGCCTCACACCTGCCAAAGTGGCCACCATCAACAAATCAATAAACAAGTGTTTGTGAAGATGTCAAGAAGAGAGAAGCCCCATGCACTGCTGGTATGAAAGCTGACTGGCACAGCCACCATGGAAAGAAAACAGCATGGAATTCTCCAGAAAATTAAAAATAGAACTACTATGTGACCCAATAATTGCACCTCTGTGTAGCCACCTGAAGAAATCCAAAACACCAATTCAAAAAGATACATGCACCACTATGCTCATTGCAGCATCATCCACAATAGACCAGATATGGAAGTAACCCAAATGTCCATCAATAGGCAAGTAGACAAGGAAGATGTGGTACATACACACAATGGAACACCATTCAGCCACAAAAAGGAACAAAATCCCACCATTTGCAACAACACAGGTAGACCCAGAGGGTACTGTGCTAAGTGAAATAAGCCAGACAAGGAAAGACAAATTCCACATGATCTTACCTAAACATGGAATATGGAAAACAAACAAAACAGAAATGAACTCACAGATACAGAGAACGAATTGATGGTTACCAGGTGGGAGGGGGTTGGTGAAATGGGTGAAAATGGTGAAAGGGACCAAGAAGTACAAACTTCCAGTTATAAATAGTCAGGGGATGCAAAGCACTGCATAGGAATACAGTCAACAGTGTTATTGCAACAACCATGAATGGTGTCAGGTGCGTACTGGACCCATCTGAGTGGTCACTTTGCAAGGTATACAAATGTCCAGTCACTGAAACTAGTACAATATTATCTGCCAACTGTAATTAGAAAATAAATTAAATAAACCTAAAAAATATGTAACAGTTAATAATAATCAATTGTAGTTGTTATTAATAATTATTACAATAATGTAACAACAATATATAACAATAATAATTGTTAATACTAGTAATTAATAATTAATGCCCACACTTACTATAGGTGAAGGGATTCTCTTATCACTTTGCCTGATTATGAAATCTCAAGAAATCAGTGATTAGCTACAGCATAAGAAGTGAATGTATACAGTAATGCTTCTCTCTACTGGTCCACTAAATACCATAATGATTTGGGTAGTTTCCATAATGATTAGTTTAGTCCATTTGAACTGCTATAACAAATTGCTGTAGACTAGATGGCTTATAAACAGTAGAAATTTATTTCTCCCAGTCCTGGAGGCTGCATTGTCCAACATCAAGGTACCGGCAGAGTGGGTTCTAGTGAGGGTGTGCTTGTAAATTCCTGTGTTCTCCTTGTGTCCTCACATTGTATAAAGGGTGAGAGCACTTTTTGTTGTGTTGTTTCTTACCTTTTTCATATTATGTATGTATTTTTTACTTTAAATTATTTTTTATTTCTCAGTTATATTTGACTTACAACATTACACCAGCTTCAGGTGTACAACCCAGTGACCAGACACTATATAACTCACTAAGTGATCAGTCCTGATAACTCCTGTACCCATCTGACACCATACCCAACTACCATAAGACTGTTGACTATACTCCCCACGTTGTTCTCCACATCCATGAGACTGTTCTGCAGCAACCATGTGTACAGATTTTATGTAGACATGCTTTCACTTCTTGTGAGTCTATATCTAGAAGTGGAATTGTTTGATTGTATGGTAACTGTATCTTTAACATTTTGCAGAGCTGCTGTTTTCCAAAGTGGCTGTGCTATTTTACATTAACATCAGCGAATGTATGCATAGGTTTCCAATGTCTGTCTTCACCAGCACTAGTTATTGTCTGTCTTTTTGCTTATAGCCATTCTAGTGGGTGTGTAGTGGTATCTCATTGTGGTTTTGATTTGCATTTCTCTGATGATGGCTAATGATGTTCAACATCTATTAATGTGCACATTTGCCATTTGTATTTTTTCTTTGGAGAAATGTCTGTTCAGATCCTTTGAGGCCTATGTAATTTTATTATGAAAGAAGAAAATTTGGGAGAACAATTGCTTTTCACTTTGTGGAATTACCACAAATTATAACCAATGTGTGCCACTTCTTCCATTATGCATTCATGGTAGCTGCAGACCAGGCCTTCCACACTTCATCCTAGAGGCTGCTCAAATGCCACCCTCTCAGAGGCCTTTCTTGATAATTGAGTCTGAAGAGGGATTATTACTCCCTGTCTCTTTCTAGTCTTACCCTGTTTTGTTTTTCAGAGAGTGGCAAGTGACAAGTGCACTTGTCGCTCTCTGATATTACAATTAAGTTTTGTTGATTTGTCTCTCCCAGTGGAATGTAAGCTCAGTGAGGGTCCAGACCCTGTTTTGTTCACTTAGTGTATTGTTTGGGCCTCAGTAAGTACTGGTTGAAGGAGTGAGTGAGTGAGTGTGAGTGAAAAGTCTGGGCTCTGTAGTCCACTACTTACTGGTTATGGGAACTTGGGCAAGTTACTTAACTTCTCTCAGGTTTAACATCTTCATCTGTAAAACCTCAGTAGTAAGAGTTTTTATGTTTTGGGTGTCTGTAAGGATTAAATTAATTGAGAATGTAAAGCGCTAAACACTACCAGGTACTCCAAAGAAAAAAGCTGTTAGTTTTAATCTTTTTCCTTGCTTTTGACATGTTTCATAGGCTAGTGACTACATGTGTGCAAGAAATATGTGTTTACCTCTTTTAAAAGATTCAAGTGAACAAGAATTCTTTCTCCACCCCTCACCCCTCCTTTTCTAGGGGATGCAGAGAGCAACTAATGTCACCTATCAAGCTCATCATGTCAGCAGGAACAAGAGAGGTCAGGTGGTGGGGACCAGAGGCGGCTTTCGTGGTTGCACAGTTTGGCTAACAGGTACAGTCAAAGAGAGATAAATTAGCTTATTTCAAAAGCGTTGTTATAAACATCCTTGAATCTAGGAGTAAGCATATTTAAATTTGAGCTCAGTTCTTTTATCTGGAGTGTCATAACATGTGACCAACAAAGTTGCTTAATAACATATTTCCTTTGGGTAATTGTTTTTTTTTTTTAATAGAATGAATTGCTGTTAAAATAAAGGGATGCATCTAAAAACTGCCTTCTAGTTGATAACTGTGTTACCTTCTATAGACGTTTGCATGAAAATAAGACTTGTATTCTGCCTTCAAGAAGCTAATAATGTAAACCATACGAAGACAAATAGTGATAATCTGTTTCTGTCATTCAGCTTTTGTCTCTGATTGGTTCTTGTGTTGGTTTTCCCAGAGTCTTTGGACTTAATCATAGCAGACTAGGGAGAACGTAAATTCATGCAGACTTAAAAATGACAGATACTTTCACTTCTAGGAATTGTGTATTTAAGAAATGTGTGTTTAAAATTTAGATACATCTCACCAAATTGCCTACTTAAATTTTATACTTATGTAGTCTCCTACCAATAGTGTGGGAAGAGGGTCCATTTTCCAAAGTTTTTGTCAACATTAGATACTACTAACCCTTAAAATTGTGGCTGATCATTAAAAACATTTCCATTTTGGTTTTAATGTTAGTTCTGTTTGTTTATGTATGAAGGAAGACAGCACTCTTACATCTTCCTATCTCATTCTTTAAAATATTTTTTTTTTGACCTCAGAAAAAAAGGAAGGGAGGGGAAATCTCGGTCAGGGGAGAGAGAGAAAGAGACAGAGAGAGAGAAAGAGAAAAAGAGCAAGAGAAACACCAGTTTTGTTCCACTTATTTATGCATTCATTTGTCAATCCTTTTCTGTGCCCTGACCAGGGACTGCACTGTGACCAACTGTGCTACCCTGTCAGGCCCCATCTCCTCATTTTTAAGACTACATTGTTAAATTGTTACTTTTTCGTTGTCCAAGTTTGTAACATTCTGTTCTCAAATCTTAGATTTCTACAATTTTTTGTATTTGAATTCTGTAAGTAAACTGATTCAGTACTTGCCTCACCATCATTTCTTTTGTTATGATATACCTACTCATGGACTCTTTCTTTGAGTCAAGTGTTAGTTTCCAGCATTTCATTGTTAAGTAGTTTTTGTAAGATAATTTTCTGCTGGGTCCTGAATTCCCTGAGGTTTTATTTTCGAGAAAGACTGTCTGTTATGACAGCTTGTCTTATAAAATATATATTTGGTTCACACTCATTTTGTCTGGAATTCTTAAAACATTACTCCGTTGTCTTCTAGTATTAAATGGTGGGTGAGACCAATCTGATTTTTTTTCCATTATTTTAGGAGCTTTGCTTTTTTATCTGGATGCCTGAAGAATTTTTCTTTTCCTGCATTTTCTTTTCGAAGCTTGGTTTTCCCCATTTAGGCCCTTCACACAACTGCAGTTGGTTTCTGGGTGTGGCGTGAGGGAGGGATCCATTTGCATTTTTCACAGGGATAATCAGTTGTCCCGAGAGCGTTGCTCATGAGGGTGTGCAGTGCCGCTGTCGTCGGGTTTCTACTTACAGGCGGATTTGTTTGTGGACTCTCCGATCTGTTCCACTGCTATACTTGTCGATTCCTCTGTTACTACCACAGTCTTACTTATTATATTTTTATAAATCTTGAAATCTAGTGCAGTAAGTCCTCTTACCGTTTCTTCATCAGGAATAAGAACATTTTTTTTCCTCTTGGTATTATTGTATAAAATTTTTAATCAGTTCAACCAATTCCTCCAAAACCCTGTTGGGATTTAGATTGGGATTACATTATATGTAAAGTTCGATTTGGTCGAAGATTGATCTCTAGAATATTGGATATTGGGCATGCCTTTTCTTCAACATGGTATATTTCATTTATTTTATACTACTGATGCTTATAAATACTGTTTGTCCGATTTTTTTGGTACTTGATCTATGTTCCTGTATGCATTCAGTTTTCATAAATGTGTATTTGAAAAGAACATGTATTTCCCTGATATGTACAATATTTACATTGCTCATTAGATCAAACTTGTTAGTTGTTGAATCTTCTATAGCCTTCATTGATTTTTTTTGTTGTTGTTGTTGATGATGTTGGAAGTGGAGGTCAAGATTGTTTTCTTTTCTGGCACCTCAGTAGCTTAACTGGGATCTGTCAGTGTATTGGGTAGTTTGTGTGCTATCCTCCTGGAGCATGGTTTGCTTTTTCTCAGATTTCATTTCAGATACATTTCTTATTTTGTATCTTTACATCAATTGGTATAACAGTATCTCAGGACTCCTGAAACCAATCATTACAAAGTGGGTGGCTATAAACAATAGAAATTTACCCTCTCATAGTTCTGGAGGCCGAAAGTCTGAGGTCAAGGTGTTGACAGGGATGGTTCCTTATGTATGTTCTGAGGGAGAATCTGTTCCGTGCTCCTCTCCTTGCTTATGGAGTTTGCTGGCAATCCTCGGAGTTCCTTAGCTAGTACTAGATACATTATTTTAACCTCTGTCTGTCTTTGCAGCACCTTCTTTCTGTGTCTTAATATATCTGCCTTATAAGGACACCAATTATTGAATTTAAGGTCCACCCTAATCCTGTATGACTTCATTTTAATTTAACTAATTGCATCCACAAAGACCCTATTTCCAAATTGGGTAACACTCTGAGTTTCCATGTAGACAGGAATTTTGGGAGGACATTATTCAGCCCAGGACAGTTGGTTTCTCTTTTTTCAGGTATACTATTCCTTAGTTTTGGGTTGTCTTTCTTGTTTTATCTGTTGTTTTTCTCTAACTGCTTTAATTTCTTCACATTTCTGTTCATGTTCACTACTCATCTCAGTAAGACCTTCTGTGGCAGTAATTCAATTTTTAGTAGTGTCAATTCTTGTTTCAAATTAAATATATGCATAAAATATATGTAAATATACATGTGTATAGACACTTTTATTGTAATTAAGGTTGTCTTTACTGTATAACAAGTTTAGATTTTCAGGTTCCAGTTTTTTTGTCTTTGATACTTGTTCAACTGGTAGTTAAAAACAACAACAAAAACTGAGCACCTGCTCATCCTCAGCCTCCATCTCTTTGTTTCAGTTTTATTGCTGTCTCACAAAGTATCCGAAACTCCGTGGTGTAAAACAACCATTTTAATTTGCTTACCATTTCATGGGCAAGGAATCCAGAAGGGCTCAGCAGAGCAGTTTTTGCTTAAGTCTTGCTTGGTGGCAGTCACGCTGGTGTGGACTGCCGTCATCTGAGGGCTCAGCTGGGCTGGGTGTGTGCAGTGTGACTCAGGTGATGATGCCTGTCAGCTGGGATTTTAGCTGGCTGAGGCCATTGCCTGGGACATCTGCTTGTGATCTCACGGTATTTAATAGCCAAATTAAACCTCCAAAGAGAAGCTGCATAGCGTTTTCTGATCCAGTCTTGGAAGTCACACGTTGTCATTTTCAGTACATTTTTTTTTTTCATTCTGAAATGGAATGGGGTCTTTTTTTCTTTTGTAAGTCTAATGAATCACCATGGTTTATTTAACAAAGTGGTGCTCTGAGCAGGAAGCAAACTGACAACCTTTTGGTGTTACCAGATGGCACGCCAACCAACTGAGCCAGCTGGCCAGGGATGTAAAGCTCTTTTTAATTAAAGTATAGTTGACATACAATATTATATTAGTTTCAGGTATACAATGTAGATTTGACACTTACATACCTTATGAAGTGATCACCACAAGAAATCTAGTAATCATCTATGACTGTATAAAGTTATTGTGATGATATTTACTCTGTTCCCTATGCTGTACATTACATCCCTGTGGCTTATTTATGTTATAATTATAAGTTTGTATCTCTTAATCCCTTTCACCTTTTTGTCCATGCTTCTCCCACCCAAGCATCTGGCAACTATCAGTTTGTTCTCTGTATCTTTGAGTCTGTTTGTTTTGTTTTGTTTTGTTTGTTCATTTGTTTAAAAGTTCATTTGCTGTATTTTTCTGACCGTAAGACACACCTAGGTTTTAGAGGAAAATAGGAAAAAAATTTTGAAGCAAAAAATGTGGTAAAATATTTAATAACATAAATAACATAATATTTCACCAACATAAATGTAAACAGAACTCAACAGCAGCATTAGCAACCATTATTTTCTCAAATTGGGGGGGCGGTGGTGCGTGTATTATAGTCTGAAAAGTACGGTAGTTTAAATAGCCATTCTGACAGCTTTGAGGTGATATCTCATTGTTTTTAGTACATTCTTTTTGGCCACAAGTGAATCCTAAGGCCAGCCCAGATTCAAGGGCAGGGACTGAGGCTATATGATACCTGTTGATATGTCAGGGGCAAAGTCACATTGTAGAAGAGCTTGCAGGATGGGAAATAACTGTTGTGGGCATGTTTGGGAAATATAATATGCTATACTCATATTAATAAAGTATTTATTTATTTATTTTTAGAGAGGGGGGAGGGAGAGAAAAATCAATGTATGGTTGCCTCTTGCACATGCCCTACTGGGGATCTGGCTGGCAATCCAGGCATGTGCCCTGACTGAGAATCGAACCAGCGACCCTTGATTAACAGGTTGGCGCTCAGTTCACTGAGCCACAGCAGCCGGGGCTAACACAAGTTTTTAATGTATGAAGCAGTTCACATTGTTTTGGTCCTCTCAACATATCCTCCTAAATTTTTTAGTTAGCCTCCCATACAACCATGACTTCTTTCAAGAGCATCAGTACATTAGACTTCAGTATTCTATCTCTTGCCTCATAGCTACCTCAATTATGAATTCTGTAATTACATATTCATCAAGGTGGCAAGTAATATTGCATAAATGTGCTCTTGCCTTTTCCTTTCCTTTCGTTGTTTAGTGAATCAACATCATTGGTAGAGGAAAGTGAGTTGAAATGAGGTTAGTTTTTCAAGGTTAATTATATTAGAAATTGGATTCCCAGTACTTTTAACTATGAAAGATGATGATCCAGGAATATAGAAGTTGCTTAATAATACTTCACTTTTGTCCATTTTCTTTCATCAGGAGTAATTTGGGCGCATAACTTTGTTTTAGAATTGTTATGCAGCTTTGGAATACTAGTAACAAGAAGACAGTGAATATCTACCCAACTTTGTCTAATGTTAAAATTGATTAAGCTCTTTGAAGTTTATCAGCGACTTCTGGATACCTTTGGTCATAGATAGGAGTTATTAAATACATAAATGCTTTTTATACTTACATGTAGATGTTTTTCTACCACAGAGGTAAATCTTATAGAGAAATACTTGTAAGATCGTTGCTGAGAGACTGCTGTGCCTAATGAGTGCAATTAAGTCATTATTAAAATTCATTATTACTAAGTTGTTATCCTTCTAAGTTGATGTATGGAATCTCTGTGGACTCTGCTATTTTAGGCTTATCTGGAGCAGGGAAGACCACAGTGAGCATGGCTTTGGAGGAGTACTTGGTTTGCCATGGTATTCCGTGCTATACTTTGGATGGTGACAACATTCGTCAGGGTCTCAATAAAAATCTTGGTTTTAGTCCTGAAGACAGAGAAGAGAATGTTCGACGCATTGCAGAAGTTGCTAAGCTGTTTGCAGATGCTGGCTTAGTATGCATCACAAGTTTCATATCACCTTATACTCAGGTATGTGTCCTTGTGCTGATTGTATTTATTGGGAATATGGTATTAGGAAAAGCAAATAGTTTAAACGTTAATATGTGCTTTGAGGCTAAATCCAAATTAAAATAATTAACCTACAACATTTTTATGCCACAACTTTCTGAGTCAACTCATTTTTAATAAAATCTTCTGTAAATTCCCTCTCCTGCAAAGTGTAATCAAAGTTGTTGGCTTTAAGCCAGGGGCCAAATTATTTTAAGCTGACTGTTCTATTTAATATGTTTATAGAAAATATTCAACAGGTATTAGATACCAGGGGAAATCTTGTTTCTTGACATGTGTCCTCCCATGTTAGCTTCTTTGCTTAAAATTCTGGAGTCTCATCTCTCATCATACTCCTCTTATTTCAGAGACCATAGCAGCATCAATTCAGTTTTTTGTGTTTCCATGAAAAAGTGTTTCTCACCGCAAAATTTTGTTTCCCCCAACTGAAAGGCGCTTTTCTTCTTCCTGCTCTCCCCCTTTTCTCAGCCTCAGTCAGTCTTGTTCATGCTTTCAGACTCAGTTAGGTATTTCCCCCTCCTGAGTACCTTCCCTTTCTCGAAACCTCAGGCTTTGTTGGGTACGACTCTTTTCTGTCCTTGTTATTGTACCTTAGCACATTGTTTTGTTATAAATACCAATTCTTTGGTTGATGGAGGTAATGGCAGCAGCAGTAGTAAAAATAATAGTGATAGAAGTAGCTAATATTTATTGAACATTTACTTTATACTGGTGACTGTTGTAAAGTGCTTTTTTGTGAATTAACCCATTTAGTTCTTATCACCCAGTGAGGAAGGTGGAGGTGAGGAAACAGGTGTAAATTGCCAAGACCACATACTGTAGGTGGAGGAGCAAGGATTTGCACCTAGACAGTGTCCCTGGAAGCCATGCTCTTGCCTGCTGTCCTTTGCTGCTCCTTCAGGGCTGGAACTACATCTTATTTATCTTTGTAATCCTGATGCTAAGCCCTACTCCTGGAACATAGTGGATATTTAGTGTTTGTTAAATGATAGCACTTAACCCTTAGGTTAAATGTTATCACTATTAGGACACCCAGATATTAGAGAATAGGGAAGTTAGTTCAGTGGTTAATGGCAGGGGCTTTGGAGTCAGACACCATGGGCTGAAATCTCAGCTCTGCCCGTTACTGTTACGACCCCGTGGCCAGTTCCCTTAAGCTTCCTGAGCTGAGATAATGCCTGTCTCATAGGGTCGCTCTGAAGATTGCATTCAAAGCTCTCAGCAAGTGGCCTGGTATGTAGTAAGTATTCAGTATGTATAATAAATACTAGCACAACTCTAGTACTGTCATTAATAAATTTGGATGGTGACTTAGATCTTAAAAAAAACAAACAACAAAATTTGAGCTGTAAAAAATTTGAGATTTATAGGTAAGTGTCAGGTTGAGTGTTAATCGTATAGGTTCACTTAATTGAACCATGTCAAGAGTCCTAAAAGATTTTGTGAGGAAGAGCTACTTTACTTTCTGAAATGTTGGATTCTGTGTCAATGTATCAGTTTAAAATATGTTGATAATGAAGTGTATAAGCAGAATAATACTGTTTAGAGTTCCTGAATCCTTGGATATAAACAGAATTTGTAGTTACAAAACAACAGTGATAGTTGTGCACCTTCTGGGAATCTTTGCAAGTATTGGAAATGGACAAAGTCAGTGACACCTGATCTGGAGAGCTGGGTGTCTGAAAGGATATGCGGATCTGAGTTTTAACCCCCTGCTGCTTTAGTGTGGAGCAAAGTTTAGATGTTGGTCTCATCTCTCGGAGCACTAAGAATGAAATTTGGACAGTGGTTAGGGCATATCAGTATCTGTGATAGTATTTGGATTGAATCATATAATATAGGATATGTGCATTTTTCCATGTCACCACTGAACTTGAGCATCTTGGTTCTAAAATAAATCCGATCGTTTGTCTTCATAAGGAGCAGGTATGGTAGGTAGTGTGGTAGGAACATCAGATGTCAACAGTTAATCTTGAGGCAAGTGATTAGGTAAGTGTTTATAAAAGGTGCTGTGGAAGATTCACAGAGGAGATGCTTGAAATGAGTCAGGAAGGATGAAAGGAATTATACCATATAACAGACTGGAGGGAGAAAGCTATTTCAGACGGAGCAGACAGCACAGTATTTACAAAAGCATGAACATGTGAGGGCATTTGGTGTCTGGGGGACTCTAGGTTGTTTGGTCAAACTGCTGTGCAGGGTGAATGTGAGGGGCAGTGAGGCAAGAGCGATTTGCAGAGGTCTGATGCTGAACGCTGGTCTCTGCCAGCCCCACAGGTAGTTCACAGTTTGAGATTGTATCTGGGAACGTTGTCATTGAGTTTGCACCTTGGTGGGGTCATCCTGGAAGCCTGGAATGAGAGTGGCCTGGAGGTAAAAGACTGGGTAGGGGGCTTTTGGAGTGAATTTGAACAGTGGCCATGGAATAGAAAAGATGGGGACATATTAAAGGGCCCTTGAGCAGTAGCAGCGGAGGACTTGGTGCCTGGGTGAGTATTGCTTTTTGGGGGGTGGGGTGTGAAGGTTGGTGCTTTCTGAGGAAAGATGGTATGACTGAGTTAGAAAATACTGGGTAGGAAGGGAGAGGTCGAATATTTCACTGTAGGTGGGTTAGAATTGCAGTGCTAATGGAGTGTCGAAGCGGAGATGATCACTGAGTCATTGAAAAACTGGTTCTGGAGCTCAGGAAACTAGAATTTGGATACAGCTTTAGGAATCATTAACGTCATTGGTTGACACCTAGATAAAGCTGAGTATACGGAAGAGTGTATGGAATGAGAGGAGCGCCACTCATGGAAACTCGGGAACACCTTCATATAATAAAAGGACAGCTGGAGCAGTGAGATCGCAAATTAATAATCACTCTGCCAGATGCTGTGCTTATAAAGCTAGTGAAATGTTTTTCATGCATCAGAGTAAGGTCTTTGACAGAGGTATATGGTGGGGACTCTGAGAACCCAGAGACAGCAGGGGCCCTTGGTCGGTCTGGGCGCGCACAGAAGGCTTTCTGGATGTCACCTTGGGGATGTGCTGTGAGGGAGCAGCTTGCTTTAGTTAGAAGAGTGCTGGGGTGGGGAGGGGAGTGTTTCTTCCAGGGAGATGGCAAAGACATAAGCCTGAACACCTAGGCAGAGATGAGGGGTTTGTGTCTCTCAGAATTCTGAATGGACCTTGTGTAGCGTGCAGTTGCTTTCATGCCCACTCAGGCTGAGGTTGAATGTTATCAGGGAGTGGCCTGATGACACGTGCATTTGAGCTGGACTCTGGCTCAGGTTCCTCATAAAATCGAAGGGAAAGTTTTTATGGGGTATCCATTGTTTTCCCTCCTGGAATTCCTCCAATAGCTCTGATTTTAAGAATTGTATGCCTTTTAAAATTGTTATGAAGAATGGGTGTGTTGTCTTAATAATTTCTTGGATTTTTTGTTTAAATTTTTAAAACATAAACTAAATATTATCTAATATATTTTTTTTAACTCATCCTTGATATTCACCTGGTACCTTTGATTTGTATAAGCACTTTTTATGGTTTCTGTACCTTTTTTTCTAAGGATCGCAACAACGCAAGGCAAATTCACGAGGGGACAAGTTTACCTTTCTTTGAAGTATTTGTTGATGCTCCTCTGCATGTTTGTGAACAGAGGGATGTCAAAGGACTCTATAAAAAAGCACGGGCTGGAGAAATTAAAGGTAAGTAATGTTTTTTCCCAGTTTCTCTTGGCCTAGGTATTTTACCTTACCATATCTGAGACTGATAACCTCTCCTAAGAGCCTGGGAATATTCACATGACTTGGAGCTCCTTGAGACGAGAATGTGGGTCTTGTTCTACTGTTGTGGCTCTTAGGCCTAGCAGCAGTACGTGGCACTGTGTGCACATAGTGACTGTCACTGATCACGTTGGACTCCTAATCAGAAGACAGCATTTTAGAGGGCTGAGACTTTGGAGGCTGGTGGAAACCTACTTGATATAATTAGGTGCCAGAATTAGATGGGATATCAGTGGCTAGCTGCTGCCACTCAGCTCTTTGTTCCATTGGTAATGTAGGAAATTTCAGAGTCAGTGGGGAAAATGCCTGAATTATAAGTATGTTGAGAGGAAGAACAATGTCTTATTTTTATATATAGTATAGTGCTTGGAATGATTGCTTATTCATTCTGTGTACAGTTGTTGAATTAGATGGAATTAACATTTCATCCATCAAAATATATACATCTTGCTTTTTAGGTTTTATGGTGTGCTCCAAGAGTTTCAGCAATGATGAACATGTGGACATGGAAGGAGACATTTAGAACCTGTCTGCTGTTGCCTTTGATACCAATCATATTATTTATCTTCTAGACATCCTTTCACATTAGTTCTGTTATTAACAGAAGCAGGGCCTGCCAACTTTAAAAAAATAAAAAAGTCAAAGATAGATTACTCAGTCAGACTTGTTTAGAAATCAGTGATTCATACGGGTAACTTGTGTTTACCTTCCCAAATGGGAGTGTGACAGCCTGGGATTGTTGCAGGAGCCCCAGGAGCTCTGTGAATTGTAGATTTTGGTTTTCAGCTTCTGGCCTTGAGAAGAAAAGGTGGAATGGGAAGGAAAATGCTTGTTATTCTGGGCTCTTCCGTGTTTTGGACATGGGAAGGCTTTTGCAGTTGTGTCAAATTCCACCTGCTGTAGGAAGCCTGGTTCTTGGCCAAGGCTGATATCCACAAATTGTGCCACCATAGAGACTCAGTTTTTCTGATTAAGCTGGCATTTTTTTTTTTTTTTTTTTTTTGACTCAGAGGACAGGCTGCAAAGCCTGAATAATTTATAACAATGAGATGGAAACCAGTTAAACTCTTTACCTTCTCTATCACCCTCTCTCTGTTCATGGCCAGTTTTCACTTCAGTTTGTTATAAGCGAGTTTTGGCAAAGAGAAGCAAAATGTGTCCAGGATCCTTTTATTTATTTTAAATCTTTTACTTGTTTTAATTGTAGTTGGTTTTGTTGTTTTTGCAAACATGGGTCGTTGAGGGAAGTAGATTTTTCTGCCTGCATGGAGTAAAACTACTCGTGAGCAGGGACAATACCTTGAACATTTTTATATCATTAGAATTTAGTGCCTGGCCCAAAAGCATAATACCTGGCAAACACATAGTAAATGCTTGTTGGATGGCTTAGAAGGGGAGTGTACATCAGATGCTCAACATGCATTTATCAGCACTTTCTGTTTGCAAGGTATAAATTTGGTGCTTGGTATGCAAAGATGAATAATACTGCATTCCAAAATACCCTGAGTTGCTTGCAGTGTGCATTCTGTGTCTGGGTGTGTGTTTGTATTAGCTTAGTTTTCTATGTATTACTTATTTAATTTCCTGAGAGTTTCTCAGTCCCTCTGTTTAGACACTGACAAACTGTTCCTCAGGTTAAAATATGTATATGCGGGTGTGCGCACACACCCTTATTTTAGGTTTGCTATGGTGCTAGAGTTTCTGATTGTAGAGTTGTTTGCTTTTAAAAATTACTTACTAGATGGCACTTAAAAAGTTCCCTATCAGTGCTGTTTCTGAGCCTCGATGGTAAACATTCGGGACAGATGAGATTGCATACGTTCAGCAAACCTCACGATTTTATAGATCTTTAGGTATTTACAAAAACTGTAAATTTATTGCTCTGTCAGCCGTTCTAATACCCAGATTATTTTCATGATTATTGCTCAAGTAGTTATTCTCTACTTAAATATAAATGTTCTCCTTACAACGTACATGAATTATAATCACTGATGGGGTAAATTAGCTAGGAAGACAGTTCCTTGACTTTTAAAATGTTAAGCCAGGTTTTCTAACGTACTGATAGTCAAGCTTTGCTGCACATTAGCGTTACCTGGGGACCTTTTAAAAATCCAGTGCCAAGGCTGTCCCCAGACAATGAAATCAGAATCTAATGGGAGTGGGACCCAGTGGTTCCACTGTGTAGCTACATTTGAGAATCAGAGCTTAAGAACTGTGTTTTAACCAGAATTACTTTTTCCCCAGCTATTTTATTGTGACTCACCACTAAATACTGATGAGAATATTAGTAAAGCAGAGGTTTCTTCCTAGATTTAGGACTTCGTGTGATACTTAAAAATAGGAAATAGGACTTCTGGCCAAGATGGAGGTGTAGGTGGACACACTGTGCCTCCTTGCACAACCAAAATTAAGGACAACAAAGATTTAGAAACAAGAAAACAACCAGAACTCATAGGAAATTGAACTGTACGGAAGTCCATCAACCATTCATCCAGACTGGTAAGAGGGGTGGAGTTGCAGCAGGAAAAAGTGGAGGTGCGGACTAGGCACGCAGGCAGCAGCAGCTGGCAGACCCCAGGCACACAGGTGGTGGCTAACGGTCCCCAGGCACGGGGTGGCAACAGTGCAGACCCAGTGAGGCTGTGAAAGGTGGCTGGCTGACCAGGTGGTCCCACATTAGCATGCAGATAATCCAGGCAAAGGGGAAGCAGCAGAAGGGAGTGGAATCCGAGAGAGAGCAGAACAAGTGCCATTGTTCCCTCTTGGACCCTGCCCCCACATACAGTGTCACTACCCAGTGATTGGGCTGCCCCGCCCTGGGGAACACCTAAGGCTCCACTCCTCACTACATAACAGCCGTGACTAGACCAAAATAAACAAACAAACAAAAATGGCTCAAACGGGAGAACAAATCAAAGCCCCAGAGCCAATTCATCTAAGCGACAAAGAGATAGCCAACCTATCAGATGCACAGTTCAAAGCCCTGGTGATCAGAATGCTCATAGAATTGGTTGATTTTGCTCACAGATTAGATGAAAACATGAAGGCTACAATAAGTGAAATGAAGAAAAACGCACAGGGAACCAATAGAGATGGGAGGAAAACTGGAACTCAAATCAATGGAGTGAACCGGAAGGAAGAAAGAAACAACCAAACAGAAAAAAAGGAAGAAACAAGAATTCAAAAAAATGAGGAGAGGCTTAGGAACCTCCAGGACATCTTGAAACGTCCCAACATCCAAATTATAGGGGTACCAGAAGGGGAAGAGGAAGAGCAACAAGTGAAAAACTTATTTGAACAAATAATAAAGGAGACCTTCCCCAATCTGGCAAAGGAAATAGACTTCTAGGAAGTCCAGGAAGCTCAGAGAGTCCCAAAGAAGTTGGACCCAAGGAGGAACACACCAAGGCACATCATAATTACATTAGCCAAGATTAAAATGAAGGAGAGAATTCTAGAAGCAGCAAGGGATAAGGGGACAGTCACCTTCAAAGGAGTTCCCATCAGACTGTCAGCTGATTTCTCAAAAGAGACTTTACAGGCAAGAAGGGGCTGGAAGGAGGTATTCCAAGTCATGAAAGTCAAGTACCTCCATCCAAGATTGCTCTATCCAGCAAAGCTGTCATTTAGAATGGAAGGGAAGATAAAGTACTTCTCAGATAAGGTCAAGTTCAAGGAGTTCATCATCACCAAGCCCTTATTATATGAAATGTTAAAGGGACTTATCTAAGAAAAAGAAGATGAAAAATATGAACAGTAAAAAGACAGCAAACTCACAGGTATTAACAACCACATCTAAAACAAAAGCAAACTAAGCAAACAACTCGAAGAGGAAGAGAACCACAGAAATGGAGATCACATGGAGGGTTAGCAACAGGGGAGTGGGAGGAGTAGAGAGGGGGAAAAGGTACAGAGAATAAGTAGCATAGATGGTAGGTAGAAAATAGACAGGGGGAGGGCAAGAATAGTGTGGGAAAAGTAGAAGCTAAAGAATTTATGACACATGGACATGAACTGAAGAGGGGGAATGTGGGTGGGAGGGGGTGTGCAAGGTGGAGAGGAATGATTAGGAAAAATGGGATAACTGTGATAGCATAATCAATAAAATATATTTAAAAAAAGGAAATAGAAAAAAATGAAATAAGAGGGCTGTAGACTTGTAGTATGTAATTTAGAATTCTTCAGAGAACTGTTGCTCTTAGTAGTAATGATTCTAAATTCATGTTTATTCTTTGAATCCAAGGATGACCTAAGCATTCCAAGGCAGACAGGCCTTGAGTGACTTAGGTGTGGGTAGTATCAGAAGTGTACGATGGGAATAGCATATCTTCAGCTCAGCTCATTCCTGGGAAATATCTGTATTCTTTCTTTTTTTGGCAGTTAGGTGGGAGAATCTAAATAGTAGTTAATACTACATTGATTATATTTGACTGTGGAATATGTTTTGTGATATAACAGAGTTGCCTTCCTAATTTGTGTTTTGCTTATGCTAATAGTAGTTACTTTGTCTTGCCTCCACAGTTAATCTGGTGGCAGAAGAAGCCTGCAGAGCTTCAGTGTGGCTGTAGATAATCTTTGTGAATAAAATAGACTGATTTGGGGTCAGGTCTGCATTGAGGAAAAAAAACTTGTCAATTTCAGTGTTTATGCCCAGCGTTTAGGCGCTGTATTGTGTATTCGTATGTAGCAGTGAAGTGCTCCGGATCACTTGGTGTTAAGTCCTGTGTCTTCCCAGGCAGTTTAGGTGTTAAAAAGGTGTCAGAAGTATAGTTGATTCTCATTAATTGAAGATTCTGTATTTTCAGATTGGCTACTAACTTCAACATAGCAGAGACTTACACTGATGAGACAAGTGTAACTTATTTTTAGTTCTCACCCTCCTTTATTACCTGGTGCCTTTTATAGGTTTCACTGGGATTGACTCTGAGTATGAAAAACCAGAGGCCCCCGAATTGGTGCTGAAAACAGACTCCTGTGATGTCAATGACTGTGTCCAGCAAGTTGTGGAACTTCTACAGGAGCGGGTAAGAGGCCAGAGGGAGTCACCAGGGACTAACTGTCTCCGTTGTGTAACCATGTCCTCAGAAAAAAAGTGGTGGTACTGTGGAGGAATATCTGTATTTTAAATTCTTTATAGTGCTCACAGTTTTCTGTATATGCATATCTCTGTGTTAGGTGTTGGGGAAGGGCACTGTGTATGTCTATAACATGAATATCGCATCAGTGTAATGTGCAGGAGACTTCATAGCCAGCAGTGTTTTGTTTTACTAGTAATTTTACCACACAAGTAACTAACAGATAAAATTGAACCTTGATTTATTCCCCTTTACATCTTGGCATTGTTATATTTTTTTCAGTTAAGGTACATAAGGTAGTACCCATGGTAGCCATCCTCTCCTTGAACCTGGAAGGCCTTGGAGGGGGAATTTTCTGCATCCTCGCATGCATCAGCAGGTCCCTGGTTTGCACCAGTTCAGGATCCTGGCCCAAGAGTTTCCTCCACCTCCCTCCATTTGGCAGACAATATATAAATTCGTTAATTTTTTTCTTTTATAACGATGTGGAATTTAAAAATACTGTTGAAGGACGACTACACACACAGACACATATATATGACTACTTCTGTTCTGGAATGTGTCCTCCCTTGATTTTCTCCACACAGTTGAATCTTGAATGAGCATATGGCCCATGGGAAACCTGTGAATGAGTACCTGATGTTCAGCTGAGGGTTTATGGTTAGTTGGTGGTCAAGGAGTATGTTTGCCTGCTGCACCCTTATTGCAAGGGGACTCGATATAATGTGCATGTTCCATAACAGACTTGTTCTCCTTGGTGATCCAGGGGTGGCAAATGCAGCAGTTCAGCTTCATTGTCATCACAGAGGCATTTGTGAGGTTTTCTAAAGGTAAGCTCACATAGTAGAGTTTATATATAGATTGGGAGGTGAAGAGGTTGAATACGTAGAGTGCAGTGGTGTTTTAAAGCAAGGAAGGACAGCCAAAGCACCATAGCTTTATAGTGTATGCTTTGAATGGGGATGTGAAGATTAGAGCTTCTGCATTACCCCTTGTTGTGTGTAAGAATATGTGTGTGGACTAGGAGCAAATGTCATCGGCAGAGGTGAAAACCATCAACAGGAACTCTCATTAGTTGAGTTTTTACCATGTGCAAGACCCTATTTTAGGCACTGCAATAGAAGTATTGTGTTTAATTTGTATTAAAACTCTGAGAAGTACAATAGTTTTAATTATCTTCATTTTACTGATAAGGAAACAAGTTCAGGGAGGTGACATTGTTTGTCCCAGGGCAGTTCAGTCGGGCAGAGTAGGATTTGAACACAGTCTAATGGATTCTGCAGCTCACACCCTTGTCTTTCTACTACACTGCTTTCCTAATAGATGCTTTCAATTTCTAGCTTATTTCTGAAATACGAATTTTTTAAAACTCTTTTTCAAATTCTTTGGCCATTTGCTCCCTAAGTGTAGTTGGAATTAAGAAATTGAGAAGAATGGGCATTTCATTAACTTAATATTTTTAGAAGACTTTTTAAAATACTTCGGAGCAGATCAAGACAACACAGTCTGGGTTGGAAAGAATGATTACCATGTAAAGAAAGAAACTGCTGTGCCTGTCCTTGGTTAGTGTAGAATGTTTGTTCTCTTTAGTGTGAAATAAGAAAAGTGTTTGTAGGTCATCTAATTTACCTTAGGAAGCTGAGACATGTTTTACCAGATGAATTATGATATACTTAGGTCCCAAAACCCAAATCTAAGCAGTTAATGAGTTGACTTGGGTTTATGCCGATGTAACAAAAACTTCATTTCTAAAACAGCCAAGCTAATTAAATTATCTTCTCTTTAGGGTCAGTTTCTTAGACTTTGAGGGTTTTTCCTCACACCCAGCAATCCTGTTTCTCTTGACACCAGTGGGTGTCCAACAATTCATTTCCATTCTGACACGATCTATCCAGAGTTAGCTCAGACCCCACAGACCTCACAAGATTGTCTCTACTTCAGATGTCAGCTGCAAATAGGGTGCCCAGGCTACCGACATTTCTGCCCTGCTGACTGCAAATTTCAGGGTTCCCATGATGCTTGCTCCAGCGTCAGTAATTCCACTAGAAGAACTTGGGGCAGCACTTTACTTACTATTACCAGCTTGTTATAAAGCATACAGCTCAGGAACTGCAAACTGGAAGAGATGCGTGGGGCAAGGAATGGGGTGGGGAGAGGGGTGGAGCTTCCATGCTTTCTCTGAGCATGCTGCCCTCAGTGTGTGCTGCAGCCCAGCCCTCTGCATCTGTCTTTTTTTTTTTTTTTTTTTAAGATTTTATTTTTAGGGGAAGAGAGGGAAAGAGACATCGCTGTGTGATTGCCTCTTTCGCCACCCCCGCCCCCCCGAAATGGAGACCCCAGGCATGTTCCCTGACTGGGAATTGAACCAGTGACCTTGGTTCGCAGGCCAGCACTCAGTCCACTGAGCCACACCAGCCAGGGCTGCATTTGTACTTTAAGGATTCTTATGGAGGTTTTATCATGCAGGGATGATTGATTAAGTCTTTGGCCATTGGTGGTTAAACTCAATCTCCAGTCTCCCACCCACGGTCACCTAGGATTAGAGCTGAAAGTTCCAATCCTATAATGACTTGGTTTTCTGGACTGAGCCCCTCAGCCTAAAGCAGCCATTTTCAACCTTTTTCATTTCATGGTACATGTAAACTAATTACTAAAATTCTGCGTACACCAAAAAATGTTATATTTTTTGTTTATCTGACAAAAATATAGGTATAATTTTGATTCATTTACACTGGAAGGCTGTTTTTGTGTTGGTTGTTGTCATTTTTTTATTTGACAAACTAAGGGAAAAGAGCGGTCAGTGCCCTTGACTTGAATAGTCAGGCATTGCATATTTTAAACATTCTTGCTGTATACTGGTTGAAAATCGCTGGCTTTGAGCCATCTCATTATTCTACCAGAGACACTATTACCACTCAGGACATTCCAGGGCTTTTCAGAGCTCTATGCCAGGCCCCAGATGGTGTGGCTCAGTGGGTTGGGCACTGGCCTGCCAACCAAAAGGCAGGTTCTTGGTCAGGGCACATGCCTGAGTTGCGGGCAGGTCCCTAGTTGGGGGCATGTGAGAGGCAACTGATTGAGGTTTCTCTCACAAATTGATGTTTCCCTCCCTCTGTTTTTCCCTCCTGTCTCCTCTCTGTACAAATAAATGAATAAAAGCTTTTTTTTTTTTTTAAAGAGCTCTATGCCGGAACATGGGGATAAAGACCAAATATATATGTCCCATTATACCATCATGTTTTATAAAAGCAAAGCAAGTAATATGTTTTGGGACTTAAAGAGAATGCAGGTGTTTGAGAAGTGCTTTCTCCATAGTAGTAAATGGAAGTTTTTCTATCTGTTGTTTGGTATTGCTTTGCAGAGACTCTTCTGAAATGAATTCTACCAGGAATTGTTTTGTTAATCTTCTTTACTAAGAAGTGGCATTGGTTTCACTGTCCAAGAAAAATATGTTTTTAGTGTGCTGTGCAATGGATGGGTGTTTTAGGAGGATGGGTATTTTGTTTAGCATAAGAACCTCCATCATCTCTGGATCATCTTAACTTGTCTTTCATTCTGGCCTATGTGATATCATGGGGTAGGTTAATGTCATTTACATAAAGACTGAATTTCTCAGTATTTTGTCAGAGCATATTGATTTCTTCATGTGCTTTAGATGGCATATATTTATTCAAGAAAATGGAAGACACTGAAAAATACTGAGGAATTTGGATGAAAACTTTTTTCCTAACCCCTGTGTGGTCACTAGATGGCCTGCTAGGATTGTGTTCTAACTTGGTGCCTTATGACATGAGGAAGTAGGCTTCTTACTGCTCGTTTAAATCTAAAGTAATATTTTAAATACTGTTTTTAAACCTACCAGGAACTCTAGGTTTATTTACTATTGCTATAAATTATTTAAATGTTTGTCTTTTTATAAAGTGGTGGGTTAGAGCTCTAAATGGATTTTATTCTGCACATAAAAAACCAGACTTTGCAGCTCTGTTTTAAAGTGTTGCCTGAATATTGTTTGGTGTTCATGCTTTGGATGCATGTAGTTTAGAGAGTGGAAATTTAATATGTACCTAAAACTATACATGAGCTCTAACATTTAAATCTGTGGAACAGATTTGGCTGAAGAAAAAAATTGCACAAAATACTTAAAAACTTAAAATATGGAATCACTGCTTATTAACATGTTCAGAGTTCTTTAGGAAGATTAAAAAGAGAGGGCAAGACCTACTATGTGTTTTCAGGTAGTGAATATAGTGGATATTGTTTTTTGGCTTTCCGGTTTCCAGGTAAAAACCAACATTTGTCTGTTTGAATAAAGATGTGGATGCAGCACATGTTAGATCTTAGGTTGTATCTAGTCAAGCAAAACACATTTTGAGTACTCATGTTACATTTTTAAATTAATATTTAAACACTCATAATATCTAACCCACCTCATTGGAGCATGTGAATTGTTTCCTGACCCCGTACTCGGGGGGACTCCTAGGGTCGCCCCTGGACCTCCTTTACCCTGAAATGCTGGGTGACTGTGGAGCTCTGAGGATTAGAAAAGGGGTTTAGCTATGAAAACACTTGCTCCTGATCTGGCTTATGATCTGTTTTTGTTTTATAGTAAATTCCCTGAAGTATAGGTTTTTATATGTACAATTTGAAGAAGAACATACTGTTTTTAAATAGCCGACTGTGTCTGTGAAAGTCCTAATGAATCCTCCCCAAAATGGGAAGCTCATGCAGCAGGGACGTCATATTCTGTTGTCCAGGTACCTTGTCTCATGCTGAGGTGGTTTTGCTCCTGTTAGAAGTTTAGTAGTGGTTTTGGAAACTAAAGAGATTTGTTGCCACTAGAACGTGCCAGAAACTGGCTGTGTCTGCATTTAAAAAAATTCTTTTTGTATTCTTGGTAGTTCTCTTCTCTCTACACTTAGAATCTGCCTAGAACTTGCTTTTTCTGAACAAGTGTTCCATGTTCGTCTTGATTCATGCTGTTACGTTTGTGTTAATTGCAAAAATACTTTATGAATCTTTAGAAGAGAGAAACCTTTGGAACTTTTATTTGGCATTGGTTATCAGAAGAATTTGGTGTCTAAATTGTGAGACTAAAATTCATTTTAAAATATTTATGGATGTGAATTTTGAAAAATGAAGAATTTTATGAAAAGTTATTTTGACTCAGAAATAGGAAAAAATTTTCTCTTTCTTGAAAACAAAGGCATAGCATCTATCCATACAAAGCTGTACATTACTAAAGATGCATTCATGCTAGAGCTATGGCTTTATTAGTGCACAAAACATTAAAAAAGTAATTTGGTTGGGCTAATAGTATAAATTAGTATAAATGCTGCCCTTTCCTGTTCAAAGTAATTAATTCTCTTGGAGACACCCAGATTTGCCCACAAACTGTTTATACCTTTGTTTTTTTAACTCTGGGTATGCTTGGAAGGAAACTCTACACATTGTAGAAACATTGGTTAGTTCCCAGCTCCTGCTTTGAACATCTCTTCAGAGGGAGTTGATTCGCACACTGAGTGTACCCTCCTGCGTTGTGGCATTCTGGAGAGGGGGACTCTGGGGTGGAGGCGGCGGGCACAGGCCCAGCCACACGGGGCGCTGCAGGGAGCAGTGTGCTGCTGCTGCTCTCTGTCAGTGTTTGTGAACTGGCTCCCGTGGTGCTGCTTTAGGAAACCAGCTAAAGATGACCTTGCATCCAATGAAGATCAAAAGAGTAGTTTGTTGGATGCTGTCCTCTGACCTTCCAAACTTGTTGACAATTTTCAGTGGTAAATGTTGGAGAGGAAAAGAGTAGTCAGCCTCCAGCACCATGTAAGAAAGGTGTTCTGATGTAGGTTTCAGAGATGGCAAAAAACGCTTTATGCAGAGTTGTCATATCATTGAAGTGGAGAATGAAATTCTTCTCTTCTCTGGAATCCCTGTGTCATTTGTTCTCAGAGTGGGTTCTGGTTCTGAATTTCTTAGAAGTCTGGAGTGGTGGAAATGGGATTTCAAAACGCTGGATGAAAATCGTTTGCATAGAAATGCTTAGGCCCTGCTGTAATGTTGAGTATCTTCACTTTTTGTCAAGAAGTTTATCAACACAGAAATATCACATGCTGACTAGAAACCCTGGGAATTGTAAATGTTTAATAAACTCTTGAAAATAAACTAAGAACAACTTGTGTGACAAAATGTTTCATAACTTTAGCTTTCATAGGAGAAACAGTAAAGGGTTTTTTTGTTTGTTTGTTTTTGGAGGAGAATTAGTATTGAGATCTCAGTTCCAACACTTACCAATTAACTGAACACCTCGGAAAATAACCTACTATCTGTGGCTTCACTTCTGTCTTCTGTAAAATGGGAAATAATAATAGTACCTGCCTGCCTCAGAATTGTACTGATGACTCTATGAGTTAATGTGTTGAGTGCTTAGAAATGTTCCTGACATGCCGTAAGCAAATGGTAATTATTGTTTATTGAGTGTTTATTGTGTGTTAACAACAGTGGAAGACAGCATAGTAGGGATTTGAGACAAGTTAATAACCATTCTCTTGAGCCTCAATGTCCCCATCTGTAAAAGGAGACTAGCAAATGGTTTCTTCTACTTTCGTGGGTAGAACTGATCGTGTGTCCCTAAAGTTTTGTGATTAATGTAAATATTTAAGTTTAAGTCTGTTTTGTCATACCCTTTCTCACAAAAGTCCTAATGAGTGTCAGACTTTTTGTCTGGAGGTTTTAATTCTTTATTTTGCAACTGGGAAAATGTGTATGTCAGCTTTACAGATCCAAGAGGCTAATTGACCATACAGAGTATGTGTGCAGTTCACTTAATGCACATTACATTATTGTTCCAGGAAGAGTTGATTCTGAATTTTTATTTTCTAGTTGATGAAGTTATAGGCTTTGTACAGACTGCTGAAACTATTAATTTCCCTGTAATGTGCCTGTGCGCGAAAAATAGTTGGAAGGGAATATACAAAAATGATAATAACTGTATATAAGATGATTTGTTTTTCTCATTTCCTAATTCTCTTTACTGCTATTTTCTACTTTAAAAGTATATTAAATGTATGAAAACACATGTATTAATGTATTAAATATAATGTATTAAAATAGTTCCTGGAGTTAGAAGGCACAGAATGGGCTGTGTTAAGTTAATCTATTTCTCTTGTTAGATATAAAGAAGAGTTTTTTATATGTGATTTTCTCTTCACATGCACAGTGAAATCAAGTATAAATTGGGTATATTTACTTATCACTTCTTTGGCATCCTCCCTACCCCCAGCAATATTTAAAGCATGTCCTCTTTAGCTTGGGTTCATGGAGATAATCTACTTCATTCATACAAAGTTGTAGAGTATTTATATCCACAAAGAGAAGACAGAGCTGGTGGAAGCTGTCCTTCTTCCTTCGCCATTGTTCTCTAATGCCCTGATGTAGTAGTATTTACCATCAGTAAGGAACAAATACCTTCGGCTGTGGGTGACTGCCAGATGCTTAATTGTAAAAGACAGTCTGGAAGGTTTATGAAGTGTTCTGTGCTTGCGGGATTTGTGCTTCACACACATACTTTTCCACTTTCCTCCTGTGAGCAGTGGGGCGGGCACTCAAGGGACACTAAGAGGCCTTCAGAAAGTGCCCTTTGTATCTGTGCTCCAGGAGCAACCTAGCTGACTGACCTTGGTATGGCAGCAAGCAGTGTTTCCTTATTTCTTTTCTGTCTTTTAATTTCATTATTTCTTTTCTTTTTGTTCTCCTTAATGTTTATTGTCCTTATTGACACTTGGGTTTAGAATGAAAAACATCAGAGGCCTTGAATTTACAAGTAGGATGAGCCTGCTTTTGGCACATGATTTAGCCAGTGCTGAACTGTCTCTCTTTTGTTCCTCCTTTGAGGGAACAGTGTGTTGGAGAAATGTGGAATAATTGTTTCTAGCTTCTCAGAACCACAGGGACCACTTGAGCAATGATACCACACCTTTCGTGAGCTCATCTAGCTTTGATATGCTTGTCTGGCTCTGCTTTTTTCCCCTACTGAAGATATTAATGTAAGACCAAATATAAGTTGAAGTTTCTTCCCAAACTTACTCCTCAGGAAAAATAGTAGGGAGTGTCCTTAAAAACCTGGTTGTTCCATTAATATTTATTTTGAATAACCTTTTTTTGGTTTGTATTTTTTTTTTACTGGACTTCATGGAGCAGTTTTAGGTTCACAGCACAGCCAAATGGAAAGCACGGAGAATGAGTTCCCATGCATGCCCTGCATCCCTCCCCACCGTGCATGCCTCTCCTACTGTCAGCACCCATCACCAGACTGGCACGCTGGTCACAGTTGAAGAACCTTATTGACACATCTTTCTCACCCATAATTCATAATTTACATCAGGAATGCACATTTTCTGGGTTTTTAACAAATATATCCACCATTATAGTATTGTACAGAATGGTTTTATTGCCCTAGAAAGTCCTCACTACTCTGTCTATTCATCTCTCCCTCCACCCTCACCCCCGTACTTCACCCTCACCCCCAAGCCTGGCAACCATTCCTTTTTTTACTATCTCCATAGTTGTGCCTTTTCCAGAATGTCATGTGGATAGAATTTTATAGTATGTAGCCTTTTCAGATTGTCTTCTTTTTTCAATATGTCTTTTCATGGCTTCCTAGCTCATTTCTAATCTGCGTTACATAATATCCCATTGTCTAGATGTATCACAGGTTATTCATTCATCTGCTGAAGGACTTCCCAGCTGTTTCAAGTTTTGACAAATATGAATAAGGCTGCTATCAATATCTGTGTACAGGTTTTTGTGTGAATATAAGTTTTCAACTTATTTTGGTAAATACCAAGGAGCATGATTGCTGGATTATATGGTAAGAGTTTATTTAGTTTTGTAAGGAACCACTAACTTGTCTTCCCAAGTTTCTGCACCATTTTGCATTCCCACCAACAAGGAGTGAGAGTTTCTATTGCTCTGCATTTTCATAGTTTTTGGTATCGTCATTGTTTTCGGATTTTGACCATTCTGTTAGGTCTCTAGTGGTTTTAAATTGCATTTCCCTGATGACATACAATGTAGGGTATTGTTCTATATGCTTATTTGTAATCTGTTTATCTTCTTTTGTAAGGTGTTTACTCTGATCTTCCGCCCATTTTGTAATAGGTTTTCTTATTGATTTTTAAGATTTCTTTGTATATTTTAGATAACAGTCCTTTTTTAGTTATGCATTTTGCAAATATTTTGTGGCTTGTCAGTTCTCATTCTCTTGAGAATTACTTTATTTTGAATAACAAAGTATTGCTTGGATGAGATACATGTATGAAAAGCTGTTAATCAGTGCCAGTTTTATATGCTTATCGAGATTACTGAATAGATTTGGCTTTAAAAATTTAAAGTAAATACACTTAGCAGTTAGTCCTAAGAGTATGACAAATGTGAGTGAGCCTTGTAACAGTTACCTGATGAGCGGCATGTAAGTGCCTGCGTCGCAGTAATTATGAATAGATTCTTGAAGGATAAATGAGGATGAGCCCTGTCCCAATGTTATGTAAGTGAGCACTTGCGGTTTGCATGAAATTTCCAGACTACATTTCATGTGGGATCCAAAGTGCGGTTTCTCAGACCAGCCGTGGTAAGAGTACAGCTGGCGTGCTTGGGATCACTGTGTTGCATCCTTGAAAAGGTGGCTTATGTGATTGGTTTCATCACATGCTAAAGAAAATGATTATGTTTAGAGTGGTTTTTGTTTTTTTGTTTTTTGTTTTTTTTGGTTGGGGGGGCTTGTTTCCAAATTCTTTTTATTATTACATCTTCAAGGTCATGTCTTCTCTGCAGTTGCCTGATTTTGACATATATGGTACATTCTAGGAATTTCTCACTAGATAATGAGAAATTATGAGTAATGACTTCTTGTATGGGGGATTCTATTTGCTTGAAAGTAGGCCAACCGACATTTGGAAAATTGGGCAGGGACAGCATTCAAATCCCTCCTTTATTCTTTTTTAAGTCTTACTTTGAAATTTTAATTTTCTTCATTAAGATACCTTTTGAAGAACTGTAAATTGTTAAATCAAATGTTTAATTGTACTTTCATTTTTGTACCTAGGACATTGTACCTGTAGATGCTTCTTATGAAGTAAAAGAACTGTATGTGCCAGAAAATAAACTTCATTTGGCAAAAACAGATGCAGAAACATTACCAGCATTGAAAATTAATAAAGTAAGTGCTTTGTTGCTTTTTGTAACAAACAGTTTAGCCTTATATTCAATTAGTAGTCTATAAAAGTTGTAGTTTTGTTGTTGTGTTTGAGGGTGTGGTTAGCTGTGGTGTGTATCACAATTTCCAGGGTAGGAAATGTGTCTGATTTGTAAAACCAGATTCCCAAAATACCATGGCTTTAATTTTCTTTTTGTCATAACATTTGTTTATTTTTAAATATCAAAGAACAAAAATGGTACAAGATTTTTAGGCTTAGCAGAACACCTGGGTTCTAAAAGGTTGAGAAATACTAATCTGTAATAATTAATTGAAAATAATTAATTTAAAAATGAACCTTTTTTTTTTTTGCTTTAAACATATTTTCTTATTCCCCTGCCAAAACCCTGACTCTCCCTTTCTTATATTAAGAATATTTCTGTTGTATATCTTAACTCTGATGATATCATTAGGTATTTTCCCAATAAAAAAACAGCTTAAACTAGATACGATGACAGTGGAAATTATAATTTATATTTCAAACCTTAGAGAATTTTAAGTCATCATTAGTTGCACTCTAAAAACAGACAGGGGTGAGAGCCTGTACTAGAGGAAGAATGACAGTGACTGAGTATGGATCCAGGTCAGTCAGACTTGACAACTCAAAGACAGTAGGCTTTTCTTAACATGAACTTTCCTTCAATGCAGTGGTTTATTTGCAACAGCAGTATGAAAAATAATTAATTAACTTCATTGTGAATCAGGTAATGTTATTAGTTTGGGCTGCCATAATAAATACCACAGATTAAATGGTGTAAGCAGTAGAGATTTAGTTTGTCACAGTTCTGGAGGTTGGAAAGGCCAAGATTTAGATGCTGGCTGACTTGGTTTCTGGTGACGCTCTCTTCATGGCGTGAGGAAGTCTGCCTTCCCACCGTATCCGCACAGGGTAGAGAGAGGGAGCTCCACTGTCTCTTCCTCTTCTTATTAAGAGAGCCGACCTTTTGGATTAGGACCCACCATTATGACGTCATTTAACCATTATCACTTCCTCATAGGCCCTACCTCCAAATACACTCACATGGGGGGTTAGGATTTGGACGTGATTTTCGGGCGACATAAACATTCAGTCTGTGATAGATACCATCTTGAATTGGATTCTAATAGAGACAAATAGTGGCTATGGTCAAAGGTGTAAGAAGAAACTAAAATGAAAACTCGACCTGAAATAATTAGGTGCATGAATAGGATTTTTCCTGTGAATTGAAGTAGGGGAATTTGATTTTTCAGTGGAACACGTTGGCCCAGCCTCTTTGGAAATAAGTAGTCAGCAACGTTTTACTGCACACCACTTGACCAGGTGCTTCATCTTTTCTCATTTGGGAGCCACTGTTACATGTATACAGCACCTAGTTAAAAATGAGCATACCCCGCTTACATTTATGATCCATAGATCATCATTTCTTTAACATTCTAATGGGATAGACTAGACATCTTAAAGTTCAAGTACAGTCTTTGTAAATGAAGGGTATTCTGTCATTGGGGAGGGACCGATTTTGGTATTTTTAACTGAAGTTTAGTTTAGGACCATGGTTGTCAGAGTGTAGTTTTCAGACCATCATTGTTAGCATTTTTTGAGAACCTGTTCAAAATACAAAATCTTGGACCCTACAGCAAACTGACTGAACCAGAATCTGGGAGGTGGAGCAGTCCTCATTTTTAACAAGTCTTCCAGTAGGTTCTTATACATATTAATGTTAGAGAACCACTGGTTTGAGAGATGCTGTCCTTATTGGAAATACTTGCAAGCCTAATGCTATTTCAACTTATTAAGAGACGTGTGTATTTTTCTAGTGCCCTTATTCTTTATTAGATTTGTATAATCTGTAATCGTTCTTGAGATGTTTCCATCATTTTCAAAATTAAATTCCTAAAGGCCGCTACTGCTTTTGTTCACGTACATGACAAGTACATGACATAGAAGATTTTTCTTTCTCCTTTACTAGGTGGATATGCAGTGGGTGCAGGTTTTGGCAGAAGGTTGGGCCACCCCACTGAACGGCTTTATGAGAGAGAGGGAGTACTTGCAGTGTCTTCATTTTGATTGTCTTCTGGATGGTAAGACATTTTACATTCGATACTACATTGAGTGTGCAAGAGATATTACATGGTTGCAGGGACTCTTCACTATTTATATGGAGCAGTGGTACAATTTTAATGAAGGTAGCATTTTAAGACTAAGTTATAGCAATACTAGACATTTTACATGGATAGTGAGATCTGTGTTCCACTTTTTGTTTCTCCAGTTGTGATTTATTGCAGGGGGAGAAGGAAAACCCGAGGAGTGAAAATGAATTTCAAAAGCAAATAGTTTCTCTGTGCATTTCTACGTGATCATTTTCATCTCCCCGAAAAGTGCGCATACTTTTCAGTTTTGCTCTGCTGAAGCCTGTGCTTACTTAAGCCAGAGACATTCTAATAAGGAGTCCGGGAGTCAAGTTAAGGAATGCTGAAATAGGTGGTTAAAAGGATGGTTCTTCCTATTCTTTTAAAACACTAAAAAAAAAAGCACCAAAGAAATTGATGTTCAGTATATTGTAATTCCAATCTAGCTACCTTACACTTTGTATACTGTTAGTAGGATTAATTTACCACCTTAAAGAAAATATTGTTAAATGTCCCAGAACCCTACTAAATTGCTACCATGTCCTACTGTATTAGGACTTTTGAAAACTGGGAGGTGAAATACATATCAGAAAATGTAATTTCTAATCATTCTTCCCAAGAAATTTTATCACAAGAACATAAGGATTAAATACTGCTTTTTGATTCTCTTCTTTGGGACTCATGGTAGCATTTTTGTGGACTGCATCCTGGATAATAATTTAGTCTTGGATTTGGTGCAAATCTACCTACTAATTTTCTACTTTGAACTGTACAAGTGGTGGTAATTTTAAAATAGCCAAGCAATTATCAAAGAAGTTATGCCATGATTTCCCAAAAAAGTATGGTTTCTATTTGGTACGTAAATAAGATCCACATAGGAATTTGAAAGTGCGTTTTATTTTTCTAATCTGTGCATGATGAGTAGAAAAAAAAAACTTTTAGAGCTTGAAAGGTTGGGAACTGAGAATGTGCCTTGAGTCTCAGTGGAACATATTTTGGTTTAAAAGGAGCACTGATTACTTAACTGCCTTTGTTTCTTGGCCAGTGATAGCTGACATTGGTTCAATTCTGATTAAAAACCAAGAAACAAAAAACTTTTTGGGTGTTTTTGTCTTCCTTTCTTAAGGATACCCAAGTATACTAAAGTATACTTGATCCACTTGCCACTCAAAAGGTAATTATCAGCAAGGATTAAAATTTTTCCTGAAAAATTCCTGAATCATAGTTTTTTGTCTTATTCATATCGATGACATTAGGCTTAACTAGTTGATTTTTCCTTGTTAAACAGTTTTTTTTTTTTTTACTTCTGTGATTCTGTACCATAGTTTTTCCCCAAAAGACAGTTTCATGAATTGTTGTGAGGATTGCCACAAACATTGTTGGTTTTCTTAATATTTGCTGTTTATTTTAACCTCTGTTGCTTGTTCTATCTCCTGATTTTCTGTGCCAGGCACCAACTGAACACTGTCAGTGTCCCCTGAAGTGAAAGGTGGTTATGTAAGGCCTGTTCAGTAATCCAAACTGTGTGTTCTTTTGTGCCCTGCAGGGGGTGTCATTAATTTGTCAGTGCCTATAGTTCTGTCAGCTACTCAGGAAGATAAAGAGAGGCTGGACAGCTGCACAGCATTTGCTTTGATGTATGAGGGCCGCCGTGTGGCTATTCTTCGCAATCCAGAGTTTTTTGAGCACAGGAAGGAGGAACGTTGTGCTCGACAGTGGGGAACAACATGCAAGAACCACCCCTACATCAAGGTCCTGTACAAACATTGCTGCATTTTATCCTGATTTACAAATAATGTTTGTGCTGAAAATGTGGGCATTACCTATCGACTATTCCATTGGAACT
>PVKU01007556.1:0-85799 GCA_004027475.1 Anoura caudifer | reverse complement strand
AACTTTTAAAGTTGTCCCGGAGGTTCCTAAAGCCTCTCTTCATTTTTTGAATTCTTCTTTCTTCATTCTGCTCTGCTTGACTGTTTATTTATTCCTCTTGCTCCAAACCATTGATTTGAGTTCCAGTTTCCTTCCCATTGCTGTTGACTCCCTGTACATTTTCATTTATTTCACTTTGCATAGCTTTTATTTTTTCCTCAATTTTGTGACCTTACTCAACCATTTCTGTGAGCATCTTGACTACCAGTGTTTTGAACTTTGCATCTGATAGGTAGGTTGGCTATCTCTTCACTGTTTAGTTGTATTTTTTCTAGAGCTTTGATCTGTTCTTTCATTGGAGCCCCCCCTCTTTTTTTTTTTTTTTTTTTTTTTTTTTTTTTTTTTTTTTTTTTTTTTGCCTTGGCATACTTGTTATGTAGTAAGGGGTAGAGTTTCAGGTATTCTCCTGGAAGGGGCAACCCATGTTATTGCCTTGTGGTGCTGTATGTGGTGGAGGTTACTTTTAGGTAATTTCTAGTGGTGTGTGTGTGTGTGTGTGTGTGTGTGTGTGTGTGTGTGTGTGTGTGTTGATAAAGCCTTTTTAAAATTATTTCTTTTCTTTTTTTAATTATCTTTGACACACAATATTGCATTAGATTCAAGTGTACTTCAGTGATTAGACATTATATAATTTAGTAAGTGATCATCTCAATAAACCTCCTACCAATCTGACACAATATATAGGTATTAGAACATTATTGACTATAGTCCGTGTGCTGAAGTGTATATCCCCATCAGTATTCTGTATCTACCAATTTGTGATTTTTTATACTTTCACCTTTTTCACCCATCACCCAAACCCCATTCCTATATGGCATTCTTCACAAATGTTCTGGGTATCTATGAGTCTGTTTTTATTCTGCTTGTCCAATTATTTTGTTTTTAGATTCAATTGCTGATAGATATGTATTTATTTATTGCCATTTTATTATTTATATTGTTTATCATTTTCTTCTTCTTCTTCTTAAAGAAGAGCCTTTAACATTTCATGTAATATTGGTTTATTGGTGATGGACTCTTTTGCTTTTTCCTGTCTAGGAAGCTCTATATCTTTCCTTTGATTCTAAATAATAGCTTTCATTGCTGGGTAGAATTCTTGCTTGCAGGTTCTTGGTTTTCATCACTTTGAATATTTCACACCTGTCCCTTCTGAGCTGCAAAATACCTGTTGGGAAATCATCTGACAGTCTTATGAGAGATATCTTGTTGGTAGCTACCTGATTTTCTTTTGCTGCTTTTAAGATTCTCTATTTGTCTTTAACCTTTGGCATATTAATTATGATGTGTCTTGGTGTGGGCCTTAAGGTTCATCTTGTTTGGGATTCTCTGAACTTTCTAAACTGCTATGACTATTCCCTTCAGCAGGTTAGGGAAGTTTTCTATCCGTATTTTTTCAATTATGTTTTCAATTCCTTGTTCTTCCTCTTCTCCTTCTTCACCCCCATAGTGCAAATGTTAGTATGCTTAAAGTTGCCCCAGAGGCCCCTTACATTGTCTTCATTTGTGGGGGTGGGAAATTCTTTTTTCTTTTTGCTCTTTTGTTTGGACATTTTCTCCTTCCTTATATTCCAAATAGCTGATTTGATTCTCTGCTTAATTTAATCTATTGTTGGTTCTATATAAATTGTTTTTACTTTACTTAGTATACACTTTACTTCTGACCAGTTTCTTTGTATGGTTTTCATGTCCTTTTTTATGTTGTTGAAGTTCTCTCTAAGTTCATCTATGCTTTCCCTAAGTCATTCAGTATCCTTTTAACCAGTGTTTTGAATTCTGTATCTTATAAATTGCTTGTCTCCATTTGGCATTTCTTTCCAAGAGTTCTCTTCTTTCATGTGGAATATATTTCTTTGTCTCCACATTTTGTTTGTTTGTTTTTATCCAATAGGTAGAGTTTCTATATCTCCCAGGTTTTATAGAGTGGCCTAATGTGGTAGGTCACTCTACAGCAAAGCTCAGGGGCACAGTATATCCATTCACCAGAGCTGGGCACACTTGGTGCATTCCCAATGTGGGCTATGTACACCCTCTTATTATAGTTGAACTTTGATTGCTGTTGGCATGTCAACATAAGGGATTTGATTTTAGGCACATTGACTGCAAGGACTGGCTGTGACATTGTGCCTCAGCTGTTCAGGGGCTGACCATATGAAGCAAGACATACTTCAGCATGGCTCTGATATCAGCCCAGTTCTCCCCTTAAATGGTTATCTTGTAGAGTGGTTGGGTAGTGCTTCAATATGGTGAAAAACTGTCTACTTGGTACACTGGCTCTGGGGCCTCCCAAGATATGCAGGCAAAGGTCAGCCATAGCCTATGCCCTGCCAGGAGCCACCTGGCAGGTACCACAAAGTTATCTGCCAACGACTTCTACTTGTACTGGGCTTTGAGGTGACCTGAAGAGGCTAAGCTGTGTACCAAGGCTTGCTGCTGCTAGTCCCATGCCTGGGGCCACTTAGAGAGAAGTACAGGGCACACTTGGGCTAGATGATGTTCATTTGATAGATTTTAGAAAAATCTGAAGCATGAGCATAGACAGGCTATTTTTATGGAAAAGCCACTGGAAACAGTTTTGATGGGCCAGCAAGCTGGGTAGGGTGGTGCCTCATGGAATCACCAGGGTGAATGTGAAGAGTAATAGCCAGTTTCGTGGAGCTTCAGAATGTTACCTTCCTACTGGCTCAGATAAAACAAAAAACAAGCAAACAAACAAACAAAAACAATGGCCTTTGCCAGAACTTCTGTCTGGGAAAAAGTTGCCTGTCTAGCTCTCTCCCTGACGCCAAACATCAGGAACATTCAGTTCCTCCCCATATAAGCCTGGTGGCTTCCAAGCTGCTGCTCCAGGGCTGAAACTCATAGAGAATGTAGGGATTTATGATACATTACGGAGTATAGAGGATTAAACTGCCTATGTTGTTATATAATCATTTAAAATATAGTCATTTAAAAATAAATATTACACATTTGACTCAATATTTTATAAAATAATTTTATATTATTAACATAATTTTCCATACAATGAGGAATTAAGAATCTCTCCAATTTATCTTTAGCAGAAAGATAATTTTACAAATATATAGTGTGGTTTTACAGTAAAAACACTGTATCTTTATAACTTTCTCCTCTAGTGTTGCACTTTTCCCAATATTACTTAATATTTTCTCTTTATTTTGGTGTTGCTGTTCTTGTATGTTAAAATTTATGTTATGTTCAGTTAGATCACTAGGAAAACATTCATTTCAATCTACTCTAAGATACTAAATAGTCATTAAGTAAATTCATTTCTGCTTCAGCAAGCAATGACACCATTAATTCAATTTTTAAGGGTGAAATACTTAAAAACTGGATAATGAAATGTGTTCATTTCTGAATGGAAGCTGCTGTGGTGCAATAGTAAATGTTGAGACTATTTACAGAGTAGCACTTTAAGGGACATACCTCTGCTTTAATTTCTCTGTAATACTTTTAGTATTTTAAAATTCACCTCATACAAACATTCCTCTAAGACATATAGCAATAAATCTTTAATAAATTCCAAACAAAATTTGCAATTGCAGTGAAAAACATTTTGCTACAAAAAATCACTGAAAAATTACATTAAAATAAATAAACAAACATTATTAAGTCTTGACTCTTTTTGTAGAACATAGTGTTCATGTTCGAGTTTGTCAAGAATTAAATAGCTATTCATTTTTCATGAAGAATGGATGAATAAATGGATCACTTGAGAGTTACTGACACATCCATATCCATAAGATAGTGTCTTATTAAACCATTTCTCCTCTTAATACAGTTTATACATTCAATATTAATAATAGATGATCATTTAAAATTCATTTCTATTGTTAAATCCTATTTGCACTCTTGTAGGAACATCATTAAAACTGATTTTATAAGACTTATTTCTAAAGATGCATATGTATGACAGCTACTGCTTTTTAAAAAATCTTCCATGTGGCTAAAATTTCCAAATAATTATAAATTATTCATTTGTTAACTGCCGGAAATAACTGTTTTTCTTGCACTGCTTCTGAAGGTGGCCTGACACATGATATGCTTACTACTATGCAAGGAGTACATATTGTTTACAAATCTCTTGGAAAGAAACATATTCACCTTGCATGCTGATCTTTAGGGAAATACTAATTGAATTTAACTTCCATGTCTAAGGTAATCTTTATTTTGCATAAATAAGCTGAAAAATCTACAGTTTGTCAATAGATTGGAAACATCTTAACAATTCCATGTCCGCTGTGCATTTTGAATCCCAGACTCAGAGGTAACTACAAAGTAAACTTGAATCAGTTTGTGCATAAAATTTATGGCAAAAATACCATAAATCATTGAGTGATATATTAAACTGTTATAACACATTTTTATTTTATTTATTTTTAATTTTTTCATATGCTATTACAGCTTTCCCAATTTTCTTCTTTATCTCTCCTCCACCTTGCCCCCCTACCCTCCAGCATTCCCCACCTTAGTTCATGTCCATGGGTTGTATATACATGTTATTTGAGTCCTCTGTTTCCTATACCATTTTTATCTCTCCCTGTCTATTTTATGCCTACTAACTATGCTTCTCCTTCCCTGTACCTTTTTCTCCAATCCCTCACTTACCCCTCCCCACTGAACTCCCTCTGTGTGATGTCCATTTCTCTGATTCTGTTCCCGTTCTGATTGTTTGTTTAGTTTTTGTTTTCTTATTTTTCTTTTCTTTTAGGTTTATTTGTTAATAGTTGTGAGTTTGTTGTCATTTTACTGTTCACATTTTTTACCTTCTTTTTCTTAGATAAGTCCCTTTAACATTTCATATAATAAGGGCTTGGTGATGATGAATTCCATTAACTTGACCTTATCTGGGAAGCACTTTATCTGCCCTTCAATTCTAAATGAAAGCTTTGCTGGATAGAGTAATCTTGGATGTAGTTCCTTGCCTTTCATTACTTCAAATATTTCCTTCCAGACCCTTCTTGCCTGCAAGGTTTCTTTTGAGAAATCAGCTGACAGTCTGATGGGAACTCCTTTGCAGGTAACTGTCTCCATATCAGTTGCTGCTTTTAGGATTTTCTCTTTGTCTTTAATCTTGGGTAACTTAATGATGATGTGCCTTGGGGTGTTCCTCTCTGGGTCCAACTTTTTTTGGGACTCTCTGGTCTTCTTGGGAGTCTATTTCCTTCGCCAGATTGGGGAAGTTTTCCTTCATTATTTGTTGAAATAAGTTTTCATTTTCTTGCTGTTGTTCTTCTCCTTCTGGCACCCCTATAATTTGGATATTGGAATGTTTTAGGTTGTCCCAGAGAATCCTCAGCCTCTCTTCTTTTTTTTTGATTCTTGTTTCTTCATTCTGATCCAGTTGGATGTTTATTTTTTCCTTATGTTCCAAAATCATTGCTTTGAATCCTGGTTTCCTTCTTGGCACTGTTGGTTCCATGAATATTTTGCTTTATTTAATTTTTGGCGTCTTTCATTTGTTCTTTCATTTTTCAATCAAGTTCAATCAGTTCTGTGAGCATTTTGATTACCAGGCTTTAAATTCTTATCAGATAGGTTGGCAATCTCCTCATTTCTTAGTTCTCTTTCTGAGATTTTGCTATGTTCTTTCATTTGGGCCATATTTCTCTGTCTCAGTGCAGCTGATTGTTATAACACATTTTAAAAATAATAAGTATATCTTGTTCTAAAACAGTATTTTGCTACTGAAATAAAAATACAAATAGAAAAAGTTACTTACTTGATTAAATATTCAATTTAAATAAACATTATTTTTGCATTTATCCTATTAATATGAAAATTAATTTTGTACAGCAATATTTTCCTGATTTTTGGCTTCATGAACCATAAACAATTACAACCATTGGGGTTATTATAAATCTTGCAAATATTTTGCTAAGAAAGAATATAAATAAAGTCTCTAACAACACAAAATCTATAAAATCAAACAAAAATTCACCATCCACCAATCTCTATTTGTCCACTGGACACCCCTTTCATGCTGTGTAGCCCTCTGCCATGACCATGGAGAGAAGATTAACAAAATTATCACCTTCCCTGCCCTTGTGGACCTTATGCTGAGAGGCAGACTTAGCCAAATATGCAAAGAAACAAATATACATCACAAAACATGATATGCACTATGTTGGAAAGTTGCACAGTATTTTGAGAGAATGTTACAGAAGTGTGCATTTTAAGTTAATGACCCAGAGAAGATCTTGAAGAGATGGCCTTTAATTTGAAACTTTTAGAATAAGTGTCAGTGAACTATATTAGAGGGAAAAAATACTCCACGAAGAGGGAATAGATGTGCATAGGAATAGCATACATATTATTAAAATACTGTTTCCAATATTTTGTGCTATTAAACAAACTTTATATTTGGCTTGAAAATTTACACAACAAACATAATCTCAGCTGTTATGAATGTTGTAAGCTAGTGAGGGAGAGACAATTACAAATGCTGTTAAAGAGCATGAGATGCTAAACCCAACCTAATTTGCAGACTGAGTTGTGGGGGAATCTTCAGTGGAAGTGACAAATACAAACAAATTAAACATTGAATTAGTCAGGAAAAATGGGGAGAGGCAAAAATAGTGCTTGTGATGAGGCTGGAGAAATAAATAGTAGTTACCTCTTTAATGGTCTTTTTAGACAAGTTTATGATTTAAGACTATAGGGTTTCAGCAGGAGACTGACACAAATTTATTTATTGTTTACATAAATAAAATGTGTTTTATGTAAAGACTCTTAGTGGAGACAAAATAACTTGAAAACAAAAAAACTAAATATACATAAAACATTTAAGATATTATTGTAGTTTTCTGGGTTTTCAATTATTGTCTTCAATAAAGGTGGAAAAAATTAAAAGAAATAAAAAGATTCAAAGGAAGTTTACCAGGAGTCTTGACAACAATTAGTGATTTATTCAGTGGAAGTAAAATTAAGGAAAATTTGTTCAATGTCTTATGTATATATTTCTCTGTGCAATATATAATATGGTCTGTGTAACCAAATAACGAAGTTTGCATCTGTGAATTCTGAAAGTATAATTATTAATTTTTTTGATTTTCTATATTTTAAAATTTATTTACAATGAGTCTGTGTCAATTTTCATAGAGATAAGAGGAAACGCAAACTGTTATACAATCTAAAAAAATGTTGAAAATGTCAGCTATTTAATTGATTGAATTTTCCCACTGAATAGCCCACAAAGCAATTTACAGGACTTTTTTGCATAATAACTATAGATAGGATTCCCTTTATTCTTCTTGAAGGCAAAATTATATAAAATTATAACTCTATTAACTTATTCCTTCTGCATTCCTTCATGCCAAAGTGCTTGTCAAAAAAATATAATGAGGTCAATTACATTGTTTTTTGTTTTCTGTCTTGCATTTTTTTCATAGCATACATATCCTATTTGACATATCCATGTGGTTAAATATTAACTTTGTGAGTAGTAGCACAACACACTAAAAAGTCAATTTCAAAGGAAGAACATGTGACCTGTAGAACTTTGATATCCAGAATATGACTTCTAGAATGAGATCAAGTCAGCTGGTCTTCCCTGCACTGCCTTGGTTCTTTTTTTTTTTAATTAATTTTATTTTAATTTTATTTTATTTTAATTGTTGTTCTTGTACAGTTTTCTGTCTTTTACTCCCATCCCAGTCCACCATCCCAGCCCTCCCCATCTCTCTGCCATTTCCAACCCCCCCCCGTAGTTTTTGTCCATGTGTCCTTTATACATGTTCCTGTAAACCCTTTCCTTTTCCCACTGAAATTCCCTCCCCTCTCCCCTCTGGTGACTGTCAGCCTGCTCTCAATTTTGGTGTCATTGGTTATATTTTTTCTTGTTTGTTTATTTCATTGTTTAGGTTCCTGTTAAAGGTGAGATCATATGGTATTTGTCTTTTACTGCCTGGCTTATTTCATTTAGCAAAATGCTTTCCAGTTCCATCCAAGCTGTAGCAAAGAGTAGGAGCTCCTTCTTTCTTTCTGCTGCATGGAATTCCATTTGTAAATGTACCATAGTTTCTTGATCCATTCATTTACTGATGGGCACCTAGGTTGCTTCCAACTCTTGGCTACTATAAATTATGCTGCTATGAGCATTGGGGTGCATAAGTTCTTTTGGATTGGTGTTTCAGGGTTCTTAGGATATAATCCTAGCAGTGGGATTGCTGGTTCAAAAGACAGATCCATTTTTAGTTTTCTTAGAAAATTCATACTGCTTTGCATAGTGGTTGTAATAGTCTGCAATGCCATCCAACAGTGAACTAGGGTCCTCTTTTCTTCACAACCTCTCCAACACTTGCTGTTTATTGTTTTGTTTATGATGGCCATTCTGACTGGTGTGAAGTGGTATCTCATTGTGGTTTTAATTTGCATCTCTCTGATAGCTAGCGATATTGAGCATCTTTTCATGCATCTTTGAATCTTCTGTATGTCCTGCTTGGATAAGTGTCTGTTCAAGGCCTGTGCCCATTTTTTAATTGGGCTCTTATCTTCTTAGAGTGTAGTCTTGTGAGTTCTTTATATATTTTGGAGATTAAACCCTTGTCTGAGCTTTCAATGGCAAATGTTTTCCCCTACAGTTGGTTCTCTTTTATTTTGATACTGTTTTCTTTACCCACACAGAAGCTTTTTTATTTTAATGAGATCCAATTTGTTTATTCTTTCCTTTATGTCCATTGCTCTAGGGGACATATCAGTAAAAATGTTGCTGTATGAAATATCTGAGGTTTTTCTGCCTATATTCTCCTCTAGGACTTTAATGGTGTTGTGGCTTATATTTAAATCTTTTATCCACCTGGAATTTATTTTTGTGTATGGTGAAGTTGGTGTTCAAGTTTCATTTTTTTTTCATGTAGCTGTCCAGTTCTCCCATCACCACTTCTTGAAGAGGCTACTTTTACTCCATTTTATGTTGCTGCCTCCTTTGTCAAATATTAATTGACCATAGAGTATTGGGTTTATTTCTAGGCTCTCTGTTCTATTCCACTGTTCCATGTGCCTGTTTTTATGCCAGTACCAGGCTGTTTTGATTATAGTGGCCTTGTAATACAGTTTGGTGTCAGGTACTGTGACCCCTCCTACTTTGCTCTTCTTTCTCAAAATTGCTTCAGCTATTCGAGGTCGTTTATGGTTCCATATAAATTTTTGAAGTGTTTGTTCTATGTCTGTGAAATATGCCATTGGTACTTTAATAGGCATTGCGTTGAATCTGTAAATTGCTTTGGGTAGTATAGACATTTTGATGATGTTAATTATTCTGATCCATGAACATGGTATATGCTTCCATTTGTTTGTGTTTTCCTTGATTTCTTTCTTCAGTGTTGTGTAGTTTTCTGCGTAAAGGTCTTTTACCTCCTTGGTTAGGTTTATTCCTAGGTATTTTATTTTTCTTTTTGCTATAACAAATGGGATTTTTTTCTTGATTTCTGCTTCTGCTGTTTCATTGTTGGTATACAGAAATGCCTTTGATTTCTGGATATTGACTTTGTATCTTGCTGTTTGGCCAAATTCATTTATTAGGTCGAGCAGCTTTTTGGCCAAGTCTACAGGATTTTCTATGTACACTTCCATGTCATCTGCAAACAATGATCACTTTGTTTCCTCCTTTCTGATTTGGATGCCTTTTATTTCCTTTTCTTGTCTTATCACTGTGGCTAAGACTTCCAATACTATACTGAATAGAAGTGGTGAAAGTGGACAACTTTGTCTTGTTCCTGATCTTTGTGAAAAATATTTTAGTTTTTGCCCATTGAGTATGATTGTTGGCTGTAGGTCTCTCATATATGGCCTTTATTATGTTGAGGAATGCTCCCTCAATTCCCACTTTGCTGAGTGTTTTTATCATAAATAGGTGCTCTACCCTATCAAAGGCTTTTTCCATATCTATTGATATGATCATGTGATTTTTGTTTTTGCTTTTGTTTATATGATGTATTACATTTACCAATTTGCAAATCCTTCACAGGGAGACCCCAGAGAAGGATTTGGGGGCCTATAGAAAAAGGGGGTGATGGGCCTCGCCTTTTGGCTTTGACATAGCCTGAGTCCTCATTCTGTCTGCAAGAAGTCTCCTAATCTCTTGGCTGCCTTACTTCCCCTGCCTGACTTAAGCCTGAAACAATGACAGAGGGCAATGAAGCCCTGTGCTGGAAAGTGTGGGTTCCCCAGGTGATCAGGCCTAAGAAAGAATCCTGTGAAACCTGCTCCACTAAGAATGCTCTCCATTAAATGATAAGGGTCCAAGCAGGAAATGGGTTTGTTTCCCAAAGTTTTGTAGCCCTTTAGCTAACAGATCCTGACAGAATAGGCCCTTGAAGTTCTTTGTATGCTATCTATTGTTTAATCCTTACTGCCTGACAATGATTAATGAACTTTACCTGTATTCCTTTGCAAATTGAAACCCAGTAAAACCTGTCAAGGTAAGGGTCGGCGCACTCTCCCCTTGAGAGAGTACCTGGGCCATCCCTTTTCCTCCACAGGACTCGGCAGTCCATGTGAATTTGCCTTGTATTGCATCCACAGTGCTGTGGACACTGCGGGCCGGAGTCCGCATCAGGACTTCTATTCGAGTCTTGTTTTTTCTCTGTATTCCCCACACTAGACTAGTCTTCAGATATGAAGACTAGAGCAGTAGAGCAGAGGTTGATTCCTAGAGTTGGTTTCTACTGGCATAATGACTGTTGGTGCTGTTTATGCCACATCGCACAGAACATTTCAAACTAAAATTCTGGTATATCTTTTTTTTTTCCTTTGGGTAGATGTTTCATAAGGAATATACCAAATTGCATCAAAATGACCCCTTCCCAACTCCTTGCCAATTGGGAAAATGTGCCATTAAAAAATCTTGATGCAACTTTAGAATATTTTATGTGCATGATTTACCAATCAAATTTTTTAAAAGGTTGACCTAATATTTTAGGGTATAGTTATATGCATTCTGATGTCCAGATATGTGTAATCAAAAATAATGTATGTGTCCATACATTAAAAGAATGATCGATTCTATGCATGCATATGTCATGTGCATAGTGTCACCTGTTCTGTCACAGTGTAGCTCCAACACCTGGACTTTTTCCACTTTGTATTACTTACCAAGAATATTGTAGAGGCTTTGGTTTTGCAATCTGTTCCTCACACGAATCATCAATTATTTGTGAAATTAAGATGAATAGAGGATAAAGAATTAAACCAGAGACACTGGTTGGCTTTACATATAGCCTGCCTAAGTGTCTACTTAAATGATATTATCTGAAATGTGTTTGCAAACCAGCATATCCTGAAATATGCCCCAATAAATCCAAATTAATGTCTGAAATGTGTCAGTGGAGCAGAAATCCACTTCTTGTTTTTCCCTATACATTTTAGTAAACTGAGTGTAATGATTATGTAATTTAGATGATAGAAGGATAACAGATAAGTCTACAATTTCTATCAAAGCTGAATCTTCTAGCTGAGTCTCCCCCTTAAGGGTTTTTTGTTTTTTTTTTTTTTTGGTTTGTTTGTTTCTTTTGTGTTGGTAGTTGGGTGGTGCTTCAATGTTTTCTGAAGATGTCCACAAAGTGTGCTGTTCTGAGGCCCCTGTGAAGTCCAGACCAAAGTCAACCACAAACTCTGCCCTATCCAGGGCCACCTGACATGAGATACAAAGTCATCTGCAGATGACTGCTACTTGTGATGAGCTTGGAAGTTACCAGGACAGCCAAGCTAGGAACCAAGGTCAGCTGCCATTAGTGCTAAGATGTGGGCACTCATGAAAAGTACAGGGTGCACAAAGACCAGATAATGCTTGTTTGAGAGGTTTTAGGAAAATCTGAAAATGAGCCAAGACAAGCTGTTTATATGGAAAAGCCACTGGATAGGCCCCGAAGTTGGGTGCAGCTGGGTCTCAGGGAGTCACCAGAGTGAGGCCTACGGTGCTAACCAGTTTGATGGAGACTCAGATAGGGGGACCACCTGCCAGCTCTGTGGGGGAACAGCTCAGAAAAGGAGCAGTGGCCTCTGTCAGCACTTCTATCTGGGATAAAGCTGTCCCTCCGTCTCTTGTCTTGATGCCAGACAAGTCCACTCTTTCTGTGTTTTCCTTGGTGACTTTAGAGCTGCTGCTCTGCTGTGGAGCTCAGAGTAAGTGAGTTTAAGTCCATTTAAGGACATATTAAGATGATTGGGACTCCAGGATCCCTCCCTTTCACTCAGCTACAATCCCTCTTTATTTTTACAGTTAGAAGTTATGGGTACCTCTCTTTCCAGCACTGGAACCCTGGGTTAGGGGGTAGGTGTGAGTCTGGGAACTCTTGCTCCTCAGGGAGGACCTTTGCAGCCAAGATATCCCTTTTGATTCGTACTGCCACACATTGGTGTGGAATACCCTGTTCTCCTTCTCTGGTCCCTCTACCAGTCTAGATATGTCTTGTGTTTGTCCTTAGTGGTAGGACATCTTTATAGCTAGATTGCTGGATGTTTGAATGATGGTAGTTCTATAGTATAGTTTTGATTTTAATGTGGTTATGGGAGGATTTGCGTATCAAATTTACCTATGCCACCATCTAGACTAAAAAGATTCAAACTTTTTTTTGGCATTCTTGATCTAGTCCTACAACTATGTCTGTGTGTATACATACACATGTGTGTGTGAATATATATTATATGTATATATGAATATACACACATGTGTGATATATGTGATTCAATATTTTGTTATAATATACATTGGACATATATTACTCAATGAAAGATTAATTATTTTATAAAAAGCCATTTTTACCTTGCTGGTATGTCATTTTTTTAACTCTAGACATAATTTACTGTCTAACAATAAGCAGTAAATACTTATTGAGTAAACCATGAGAATTATTTGTATATATAGTATATGTTTCTTGAATCATTTGCTTTAAATACTTTACCCTTTACCACATCGGAGAGAGAAAATTCTGTGGTTTTACCATTTAGTTATAGGTAGCTTTAAAATTATGACTCTGGGTCTCCACAGGAGCTACATTGTCCCTAAAATTTCTTTTAATCGATAAAGGAAAGCTATTTCCATTTTTACAAAGTGGAAGTGTAGAAGTATTCTAGGCATTTAGTGGATGAATACAGAGATATTGATATACTGTTAGCCATGGTAATGCCATGTATACCAAATAATTATCTTTCATTTTCCAGAACTCCCATATATCCCGATGTCTAATAATATAAATAGAAAACCTCTTTGTTACCATCTGAGCATAGAAATCAACTTTATTTATATACAAACAGAAATGGTTTTGCATGTTTTATTATGACCTTAATTCCAAAATCCAAATATCTTGTGAATTGGGGAAAGATTGTTTTTCATTTTGTTCGGAACTTTATCATGGTGATTCATTATTTATGCCAATAAACCCACTGGTGCTAATGTTATTATGACACTGGGTCACAAATAGTAGAATACGGTTTGCTCTCACATGGTTAGGCCATAGGCAGGTGTAAGTTTTTGACTAGTTCATTAGGTATTTCATTTTAGTATTACTTAAGCATATTGAAATGCATATTTATTATTAAGTATTTTCATTTAGTTATTTTTATTGCTAGGGTATGATATTTATTTGAGAAAATGTGTGTATAAATTGGTTATATTCACATTAAATTTACTTTAGGAAAGTGTTGTGATTTGGAATTGTGTCCCCATAAAAGTTATATTGAAGTTGTACTCTCAGGTACTTGTGAAGGGTCTTTGCAGATAAAATGAAGTTAAGAATGGGACATATTGCATTAAGATGTTCTCTGAATTCAATGACTGGTGTCTTAATAAGAGAAACTAAAAAGGAATTCACATACGAAGAGATGTGTAGCTACATAGAAAAGAAGATCATGTGAAGACAGACGGAAACGGTAACTATGTTGTCACACACCAAGGAACACCAAGGATTGCCAGCAACCTCCAGGAAAAAAAAAAAAAAAAGACAGGAGCTAATTATTCCTTGGACACTAGAGAGAACATGAGTCTGCTAATACCTGATTTTAGCCATTTAACCTCCAAAACTGTAAGAAGAGAAAATTACCTTGTTTTGAGCTCCCCGGAGTGTGTGCTACTTTATTAGGGGCAGTTCTAAGACACTGATACAGAAGGCAATGAGGTATTACAAAATGTGTTTGAAGGAAAGGAGGAAGACTGGGTTGCTGACAATTAAAAGCACTAACATATTACTAGATTTCACAAACTGTTTGTTCTATGGTTTTTCATGATTGACCTTTCAATATTCTTGGAATCTTTCATTTCCAACAATCCTTTCACAATACCCCTAACTACAATTTAACACTATTTGAACACACATAACATCATTATTTGTGCTTATAATTCTTCTGAACTGATAACTTCTTTATGTCTTCCCCATTAAACCATAACTGTTTTGCACAACACATCTAAAAGGCAAACTCCTCCTTCTGTATCCCACCAACCAGATAGTAACAACTAGTGTGCTACTTTATTTTTACTTTTTCATAACAAGTAAACAAGTACATCTTGTCTTGTATTAGGGTTGTCAGTATACAAATATATTCTTCCATAATATATTGAAAACAAAATTATTTTATTGATCTTTATATTCTCAATGATCCTGAACATTGTGCTTTAAAGACAGTTTGTAATCAATTAAATAAATAAGTACATAGATAAATAACATGTTGTGATATAGTGAAAATGTTTTCAAAAGAAGAGCTCTGAGAGATTAACTACTTTTCTGGGAGAACAAAAAAAATAAAATTGTAAGAATTTAAAGTATAAAGTATAACAATAACCATTTAAGAATAACAAAAAAGGAATTTGTTTAAAAATGAGAAACTAAAAAATAGATGTATATGACTAGAGCAAAAGCATATTCTGTCTGAAGCAGGCAAGGCAAAAAGTAAAATTTACATTTTCTATTAGTGCCAATCATGTCTAGGAGTGGCCCAGGGTGTGGAAGTGACTTTCAGAAAGTCATTACATGATAGAAATGGGACACCTAAGAATTTCTAACAAATTATATAATCCACATCCCAAAAAAAGGCATTTGGTTTATCTCTTTTCTTCTTTTATTTACTTAGCATGTGAAGAGGACAGCTTGCTTCAGAATTAGGCTATTTCTATAAGCAAGGCAATTTTTACAGATATCAGCTGCAACACATATTTGGCAACTCTTAATAACATCCTCTTATACCTACACAATAAATTACTAGTAGAAAAATTTCTTCAGCTGTGACATTTTCACTAATTTGCTCTATCATCAACTTTTAGATAGGCATATATTTTTATTTTGAAAAGAAAAGCTTTTGCAAACATAGCAAACATAATGACATTTGATTGAACTGAGTAACTTAAAAACCAGGACTTCTTAGATTATTTTCTAAAGTCATATATCTCTTCTAAAAGCAGCGTTAAGCAGATTTATAATTGGAACTAGCACCCTTCCCTCAAGACGGCTAATACATTATTTCCATATAATGATTTTCTATAACTCACTCTCATTCCTGTGCAATTAGTAACTTCAAATTTTAAGTTAGACCTTAAGTTCCTCCCATTCAAGTTTCCTCAATGCATTATTCATAGCCTATAAGCAGATGAACATGGAACTTGATTGTCAAACTTGAATACATGATTATGAAACAATATTTTAAAATTACTGATTCTTATTCACAATATTATTTTTGTTTTGAAAGATTCTCTGAATGTCTTGGAACTAAAGATACAAATATAAATAAAGTTAAAAACTGGAATTACTGGAATTTCAAGCAGCATAGAAACTAACTGGGGTGACATCCCCACAAAAGCGTCTCAGTAGTCCATGCTCCTTGGGGCATGTCATAAGTCACTCCATCACCTACCTATTTGATTTGACCTCTATCTCAGGTGTCTTTTTGATTTTGTTGGAGCTAATATTCTTTCTCGCAGTGTTTAAGTGAGTAAAAGAATAGTTGAAAGCTAATAATAACTGATATTATGTAGCTAATTTTATATAACATTAGAGAAATAGAAACTTTTATAATTTCATATAAAATAAATAATTTAAACCAGCAGTAAGCTGGAGGTGATTTTGGCTTCCAGGGAACATTTGGCAGTGTCTGGAGACATTTTTTATTTGTCATTAAAGGGCTTGTGCTCCTGGCATGTAATGGGCAGGAGATAGAGCCACTGTAAACATCCCACAGTGCACAGAAGAGACCCCTGTAAGAAAGAAGTATCTGGTCTAAATGTCCATAGTGCCAATGTTAAGAAACTGTTATTTATATTTTTTACAATACCTACAAGATAGATAGCTATTGCCAATAGTTTAGTAATTTAAAATGAGGTGAATGTAATGTTTCAGTTTGCCAAGGTCACACAGAAAATACATAGTTGAGCTAAAAATTAAACCAAGGCAAACTCAAGCAGTTTGGCACAAAGAACATAATCATAATAACCACTATAAATTCTCACTGATGTTATGATAAGCTACTTAAGAAATAGCTCCCAGTGTCACCTCCTGGTACTCACATCATTGTGTAATGATGTGAGTACCACTTGTATGTGAAATGGACCTAGTGATTTGTTTTTTAACAACAAGATGCAGCCAAAATACTGGGAGATCACTTCTAGTATTAAGTTATAAAAATCTGTGACTTTTCACTGTGGTTTTGATTTGTTTTCTGTGATGATTAGTGATGTTGAGTAGCTTTTCTTTTTTGAAGATGTGTCTACTGAAGTCCTTAGTCCATTTTTAAATCAGATTTTTTTCACTATTGATTGTTGAGAGTTCCTTATATGTTTTAGTGATGAACTTCTTATTTTACATATTATTGTGTAAATATTGTCACTTTCTGTAGTTTCTCTTTTTTCTCTGTCACTTGTCTCCTTTGGTGTGCAGGACTTTTTAGCTTTATGTGGTCCCTCTTGTTCATGTTTGTTGCTGTTACCTGTACTTTTGATATCATAGCATGAAATTATTGCTGAGATCAATGTCATGTAGATTGTCCTTTATGTTTTCTTATAGTAGTTTAATAGTTTCAGGTCTTATATGTTAGTGTGTTTTCTATTTCAAGGTAATTTTTGTATGAGCTTTAAGGTAGGGGTCCAATTTCCTTCTTTGGTTTGTGTATTTCCAGTTACCAAACACCATTTCTTAAAGGGGCTATCATTTCCCTATTGTGAATTCTAGACCTCAAATGCACAGATTTAATTCTGGGCTCTTTATTCTGTTCCATTGTTCTATATGTCTGTCTTTATGCCAATACATTTTGTTTTATTTTGATTACTAAAATTTGTAATATATTTGGAAATGAAGAAGTGTGATATCTCCATTTTTGTCTTTCATAGGATTAGTATGGCTACTTGGGGCCTTCTCTGATTTCATATGAATTATAGAATTACTTTTTCTATTATAAAAATTTTCATTGGCATTTCTCCAAAGAGGACATACAAAGGAAAGAGCCCAGAGCTATACGAAAAGATACTCAGCATCACTAGCCATCAAAGAGATACAAATTAAAACCACAATGAGATACCACTTCACACAGGTCAGAATGGCCATCATAAACAAACCAACAAATAACAAGTGCAGACAAGGCTGTGGAGAAAAGGGGACCCTAGTGCACTGTTGGTGGGATTGCAGACTGGTGAAGCCACTGTGGAAGAGTATGGAATTTCCTTAGAAAACTAAAAATGGAACTACTTTTTGACCCAGCATTTCTACCACTGGGATTATACCCTAAGAACCTTGAAATACAAATTCTAAAGAACCTATGCACACCTATGTTCATAGCAGCACAATTTACAACAGCCAAGTGCTGGAAGCAACCTAAGTGACCATCAGTAAATAAATGGATCAAAAAACTCTGGTACATACACACAATGGAATACTATTCAGCAAAAAGAAAAAAGCTTCTACCCTTTGTGACAACATTGGTGGACCTGGAGAGCATTATGCTAAGTGAAATAAGCCAGGTGGTGAAGGAAAAATGCCATATAATCTCACTTATAAGTGGAACCTAATCAACAATACAAGCAAGCAAAATATAACCAGAGACATTGAAATTAAGAACAAACAGAGTTACCAGAAGGGAGGTGGGAAGGGATAATGGAGGGAAAGGGGGAGGGGTTTGCAAGAACATCTACATAGGACACATGGACAAAACCGAAGGTGGGTAGGATCAAGGGTGGAAAGTGGGGATGGCTGGGATGTGGGGAAGTGGGAGGGAAATGGAGACAACTGTACTTGAACAATAATAAAAATGGGAAAATAAATAAATTATAAATAAATAAATTAAATATTTAAAAAATTGTCATTGAGATTTTAATAGGGATCACTATGGGTAGTATGAGCACTTAAAAAATATAGTCCTCCAATCCATGTACATGGAATGCCTTTTTATTTGTGTCTTTTTTAATTGCTTTCATCAATGTTTCATTGTTTTTAGCAGGTAAATCTTTTGTCTTCTTAAGTGTATTAACACCCATTAAGGTGGCAATAACACTACATAGAGAAATTGAAACCCTTGCACACTGTAGCAATGCAAAATGATACAGCCAAAATGGCAAACACTATGAATGTTGCTCAAACAATTTAAAATAGAACTCCCATATAATCCTGCAAACACACATTTGGGTAATTATCCAAAAGAATTGAAACCAGAATCTCAAAATGATATTAATACTCCCATTTCATTGCAGCACTATTCTCAAAAGCCAAATTATAAAAACAACCTAAATGAGCAGCAATAGATGAATAAGTAAAAAAAAAATGTGGTATATACATGCAATGAAATATTATTCAGACATGAAAAAGAAGAAAACCCTGCAATATGGAGCAACACAGATGCAACTTAAAGATGTTAAGCTAAATGAAATAAATCAACCACAGAAAAGCAAACACTGTAAAATTCCACTTATATAAGGTACATAAGATAGCCTAACTCATTGAAGCAAAAAGTGGAATGGTGATTACCAGAAACTGGGTAACAGAAAATGAAGACTTACTAACAAAGTGCCGAAGTTTCCATTAAGCAAGCGTTTAAGATTTATTGCACAACACTGCACCTATAGTTCACTATGACATACTATACTCTCAAAAATATGTTAACAGGTCCATCTATGCTTTCAAAGGGCACACTTTTCTTCTTTTTTACAGCCCAGTAGTATCCAAGTATGCAAATGTCCCATACTTGTCTTATCCACTTATCTACTGATGGACACTTGGGCTGTTTCAAAATCTTGGCAATTATAAATAATGCTTCGGTGAACACAGGGGTGCTTATATTCTTCAAATTCTTGTTTTGGATTTCTGCGGCTAAATTCTCAAAAGTGGAATTGCTGAGTTAAAGGCATTCCATTTTTAATTTTTTGAGGTGTATCCATATTGCTTTCCAAAATGGCTGCACAACCCACTTTCCCACCAACAGTTCAAAAGGATACTCCTTTCTCCACATCTTCTTCAGCACTTTCTATTTGTTGGTTTATTGATGGTTGCCATTCTGGCAGGTGTGAGGTGATATCACATTGTTGTTTTCATCTACATTTCTCTGATTATTAGTGACACTGAACATCTTTTCATTTGTCAATTGGCCATACATATGTCCTCTTCAGAGAGATGTCCGTTCAGGTCTTTTGCCAATTTTTTATTTGGATTTTTTTTGTTATTGAGTTTTGTAACTTTATAAATTTGAGATATTAACTCTATCAGGTATATCAGTGGATATGTTCTCCCATTCCATGGGTTGTCATTTTATTTTGTTGATGGTTTCCTTTGATGTGCAAATACTTTCTAATTTGATGTAGTCCTACCTGTGTACTTTTTGTTTCCCTTGCCTGAGGAAATATATCAGATAAAATAGTACTATGAGCAACTTACTGCCTATGTTTTCTTCTAGGAGTTTTGTGGTTTCAGGTGTAACATTTTAGTTTTTAATCTATTTTTTTAATTTATTATTGTGAGTGGCATATGTAGGTGGTCTAGGTTCTTTTTTCTGCACAATATTGATAAACCAGTCAGAGAAGACAACCACCATAGGATTTCACTCATATGTAAAATCCAATGAGCAAACTAAACTAACAAGCAAAATAGAGACAGACTTGTAGATATAGAGCAATATGACTACTGTGTCAAGGAGCAGTTAGTGGGTGGAGGGATCAAGCAAAAAGGATAAAGAGTCATGGACATGGACAACAGTGTGATGATTGTGATGCAGGGGCAAGTGGAGGAGAGCATAAGGGGAATAAATGGGAATGGAAAAAATGAAATAAATTAAGAAAAAATGTTTAAATTATTTTTAATAGGGTAGATCTCAGGATAAGTGTTCTTACCACAATAAAATAAAATAAATAAAATAAATAAAATAAAATAAAATAAAATAAATAAATAGTAAAGTAAAAAAAATAAAATAAAATAATAAAATTTAAACTACCTGCCCTACAGTGACAAACCCCATGTGACAAGGATCTAAAAATGACCTCTGGCCAACAGCCCTTGAAAAAGTGAATCTTGCCATCAGTCAGGTGAGTGAGCTTGGAAGCTGATTCATTCCTGCCTTCCTAAAAAACTATAATCTTAGCTGATACCTTGATGACATCTTGTGAAAGATGCAGTCAGAGGACCTAGCTAAACTGTACACTGATTCCTTACTGATAGAAACTATTAGATAAACGGTGCAAATTAAGCTACTAAATTTTGGGTAATTTCTTATGCAGCTATAGATAACTAAAACAGATATATAATAATTTTAAATGTATCTTTGAAATTGTTCCCTTGATTTTTGTATCTTTCTTGGAGAAAGTATAAGATGTGTCTATAAACTCTTTTTAACTGATTTCAGCAGTATAATTGATGTAACTAAATTAATAAGGTAAAATAAGGTAGCAGGGTTTTAATATTTTATCATTGGTAATATAAATGTGGCTACTACAACATTAATACATACACAAGTCATTATTTAAATGTAATATGTCAATCACAGTGATTGATTGTAGGTCAATAAATGTTTTATTGGTATTTTGTTCCTGTTGCAGTGTTGTTGTAAGTTAAATAATGGCTAATACATATTACAGTTGCTCAATACCCAAAATATGTGACCTGGTTTTATAGCCTAAAGAACAGAACATTTGTTACAAAAAATTGTCGAAAGATGGTAAGTAACTTAACCACTCCTTCTTAAAACTTACACATATTGTAACTGAATATTCTTGATCAAAGTGATGCTCATATGTAACCTGCCAGCTTAATTTACTTCTATGGTCATGTGACACTTCAGGCTCCTGCTCCGTCTATATTCTACCTCCTGCTCCGTCTATATTCTACAGAAATCAAACTATGAAGACACGCTCTTCACTTGTAACTTAAAGTTACAATACAGGATTTATTATGATAATAATCATTTTTAAATATTTCTCAATTATAAATTAGTGAAGTAAGAGCAGGAACACTGGTATGTCTGGAGCTTTTTGAACAGTGCATGGCACACAGTAAGTCACAGTCTATATTTGTTGTCATATTACAACTGTAAAAATGTATAAGACTGTATCACAAGGTATTAAAATTATAATCACAATAAAAATGCACAATTACTTTTAAAATATCAACAATCAAAAATATGTTAAAATATAACTTATAAGCAATAATGGAATTATTTCAAATTATGTTTTATATATACATATTAATTCATTTATAAATTGGTCTAACAAATGTGTATTAAATATCTGCTTTTTCCAGTGCAGGATTAGACTCTGAGGACATACTACTGACAGAGAGAAAAAGAAAATCCAGGTATGTTCTTATGCTAATGAACCCAGATAGAAGAGTTGGGAAGATGGAAATTAAACCAATAAATATATAACTCTATATTGAAAAAAGTGCTTTAAATAAAACAAGTTTCTATGGGAAAGAGCCTTTTTTTTCCCCACAAAGGAGGCTGTCAAGGGAAACCTCACAGGAAAAGAAACTCTTCAACTGATTGTTGAATGGTGAGTAGCTGATACCGAAAAGGCAGGCAAAGAAATGTTTCAAGCAGAAAGTACAGAAAGTAGCTGCTCCAAAGTGTAAGAAGCTATACTATTGCTGAAGCCTGGGACCGATACCTGCTAGCTATTTCAGGGCTAATGGAACTGTATTAAGAAAAATGATCTCTGAGAACATTTGAGCGGTTAATGCCCAAAGTTGAAAGAAGGTAAGAGTGCCTTGTCCAATCACCACCTTATGCTTCCAGTCTTGGAATATAATCCTAACAAAAGCTATACACTGCATTTGCACTTTCTTTTTTGTTGTTAATTATAGAAACATATTCTTTACAACCTGCTAAAGTGCTGCCAGTTTAAATGCTGCGGGAGTCCCTTGACCTCCAGGCGCAAGTGTTCCACACCCATTTTCCTCAAAGCAATGTGATTATGTTAATAAAAAGGCTGCTAAGCACAGGAGTCACTTAGAAGTGCCACCCAAAGGCTTTCTTATGTCTTGCTTTAGGAAAAAATAGTTTTAGCATGATCCCTGGTGACTGCAAGTACAATAAAACTTCCATATGTTTACAAATATTCCCTGTAGCCTTCTCAGTTCCAATATATTATTTTCTAGTTTACAAAATTTTCCTATCTTTACCTGAATTTGTCAAATGGCACATCCATTGGTACATTTTTGTGACGACTATATTTTCCTCCATTTTCTTAATTTGTATTTATTCGGTATGTTATTTTTTGGTAAAATCTTAGGACGTTTACCATAACAAAAGATAAACGTAGCAGTCTCACAAAATTTGGGGAGATAGAAGACAAAGCAGATAATTACACTAAGCTACAACAATTATAACCACTGAAATAGTGATTAAGACAAAAGAGAAAAAAAAAAGAACTAACTTACTCTCTGAGCCAGAAAAATGTTCCAAAGAAGGCACTGTTTAAAGTGAGACTTGGAAAATAGACAAGAGTTGCTCAGAGAAAGTGACAAAAGATGGGTAGTCTACATGAAGAAAGAAATTTGGACAAAATCCAGCATGTGTAAAAACTAAAAAGAAGTGACAGCAGGTCAATTTGGTGGGCAAATTGTTCAGTATATCTGAGATTTAGAGTTTGCAGACACTGAATATATGGTCGAAGGAAAGAGATGAGGCTGGAGAGAAAGACAAAGACTCATGAAATACAGGCCAAAAAGCCAGGTTGCTTTATTCTTAGGACAATGAGAATCCAGTGAAAGAATTTAAGCAAAGTAGGCATGATTTAAGACATTATCCAACAGAGTGGGAAAATTGAACAAGCCTTTTACGTTTGTTCCACTACTTGAAATAACAGATGGCATGATCATAGTCTTCACTAGAAAGATGACTTATACATGAATTTGTTAGATGCTTAGGAAATGAAAATGCCAGGATTCAGTGTCTGAATAGTGTCAGGAAGGGCAAAAACAAACAAACACACAAACAAATAAACATTTACAGGTTATTTTCTTTGACAATAGGTTTAACAGTAGAGTAATTTACCACTAGGGGAGAACCTCAGAATAGAACTAAATGCAATTTAACTACATATGTTGATATACTAAACAGAAATGACCAGTGATTAAAAAACTATAAAGTTATACCATTTTCCTAGCACTTTTAAGAGTAAAGTGGAATGTCTTAGTCTTCTGAGTGTTAATGTACTTTCTTTGATAATTTTCTGTGATTTTGATTAATTATCATACTAAAAGATGGATTACTTATGTATTAAAGACTATTTCACATCTGCTTTTAGAACATAAAGTAAGATAATATTAAGGAGCCAAGAAAAATCTTGAGAAGCTACTTTATAGTTAGGGTAATTAGACAGTGAGTTATCTAAAGAACTCTGAATTAAGACACTCTGTGAATGTTTTAGTAGCAATTATTTCACATTTTTTTTTGTGTGGCACAACTCAAAGCTACTTGTGTTTTTTATGGGGAATCTCCTACTATAACAAGAATGATACATTATAATTTTTTGATGTTTGTGAGGACTTCTTGGGCACTACTGCATTCACAGTGTGAGTCAAGGAGAAAAGACTGTGGAAGGAAATTTGTAGAGTGGGTAGAAATAATCAGAAGTTAAAGAAATATTCACCTTAGTAAAGTTACCTCCTCCTTGGCTGCAATTCTTAATCCTGGCTGTACATGGAATCACCTGCACCAGGCCTACAAATAAGTACAAAATTAATGGCTCTGAGTTTAGGTGCAAGGAATGGTTCTGTTTTAAAAAATTCCAAAGGTTGTCCTGGTACCTACTCTGAGAACTACTCCTTATTAACAGTAGCTACTTGATAAATTCTATTGAAAAAAAAAATAAGCAAGGTAAGAAAATGTTCGATACATTGGTGTTTCTTTTTAAAAATATTATAATTAAGAAGTATGAAATATAATATGAAAATTGTACTTAAAATTTTTAGTTTTCTTTTTAATTTTCTTAACAAGTAAGGCTTTTCTTTGGGAATCATTCTTCCAGACCAAAAAAAAGAGTGTTACCTACCTTGAGTTACTTGAAATGCTGATTACTTGAAATATTTTGTTTTTTGATCTTCTTTTTCTTAAATAAGTCCCTTTAACATTTCATGGGATAAAGGCTTGGTGAAGATGAACTCCTTTAGTTTTACTTTGTCTGGGAAGCACCTTATCTGACTTTCCATTCTAAATGAAAGCTTTGTTTGATAGAGTAATCTTGGATGTAGGTCCTTGCCTTTAATGACTTGTAATACTTCTTTCCAGCCCCTTCTTGCCTGTAAGGTTTCTTTTGAGAAATCAGCTGATAGCTTTACGGGAATTCTTTTGTAGGTAACTGTCTCCTTTTCTCTTGCTTCTTTTAAGTTTCTCTCCTTGTCTTTAATTTTGAGTAATTTAATTATGATGTGTTTTAGCGAGTTCCTATTTGGGTCCCACTTGTTTGGGTCCCACATGTTTGGGACTCTCTGAGTGTCCTGAACTTGTATTCTATTCCTTTCATCAAATTAGGAACATTTTCTTTCATTATTTTTTTTTTCAAATAAGCTTAAATTTCTTGCTCTTCCTCTTCTCCTTCTGGCATCCTTATCATCTGGGTGCTGGCACATTTGGAGACATTCTTCTCATTCTCACCTTTTTTTTTTTTATTGTTTCTTCATTCTGTACTGCTTGATGGTTCATTTTTTCTTTATGTTACAAATTGTTTATTTGAACCCAGGCTTCCTTCCCTTCACTGTTGGTTCCCTATGGATTTTTCTTTATTTCACTTAGTGTAGCCTTCATTTCTTCCCTTGTTGGCCATACTCAATGAGGTCTCTGAGCATCCTTATCACCAGTATTTTGAACTCTGCATTGCATTGGTTGGCCATCTCTATTTCACTGAGGTTTTTTTTTTTTCTGGAATTCTGATTTGTTCTTTCATTTGGGCTATATTTTTGGTCTATTCAATTTGGCAGCCTCCTTGTTTTCATTTCCGTATTTTAGGTAGAGCTGCATTGATTCATTTTCTTGACACACCTGTTACATTGTAAGGGTTTTTTTTTTTTTTTTTAATAAAACCTGTTAAAGGTGATTCATTTTCTTTCTTGGAGTGATGCTATAGACCAATTAATTGTAATATGTAGTTTGTGTCTGAATAATGTTGGCTTAATGTTCTAAAAATAGTAGATATTTTCATAGTAATAAGACCAAGATGAAAGATTTTTAATGTGCAAAAATGAATCTTAATCATCACATTTGAAAAACACTACATTTTTGATTAACTAGTTCTTGGCTGAGCAACCAGAACAATGATTGATACTTTATTTAGAAAAATGTCTGACCCAGTTCCCACAATTTCAGCTTATTTTTTCTTCTCCCCAGGTGGAACCACTAAGTGATCATAACATTTGTAGTGTTCCAGATCAATCTAGAGCTAAAGCAAAGCAGAAAGAAGGGGCAAAATTATAAAGCAAGACAGGACCATGGCTTTCTTTTTTGTGTGTTTGTGTCTCCCTTCAATCAGATTTTGTTAAGTAAGCCATAGTTACTTAAAATAGTTTAACATTTCTCTAGGATCTTCTAATCAAAGTTTGCCTACTTAAATTAATTTTGAACTTCATATATGAATGAATACTGTAATTTCATTAAGCATAACACATTTCTCTAAAGTCTGTTATTTATTATACTAAGATAAAAGTTGACTCTGTAATGTCCTAGGATCCAGCAGAACCTTCATCCACCCAGATCCTTACACAAAAGTTCTTTAAAAGTATTTGTGTTGGCAGAAACATAAATTATATTCTTTCTCCAGATACAAATAAATATTTTAAAACATACATAACATTTTGAAAGATATCTATTATTATGTAGATAAGAAGCATTATTATATGTTAATGTAAAACCAAACAGACATCTTTGTTAAATGTGTAGGTTATCTTTTGAAAATATTTAGATTGTTTTTTCTAACAAAAGTTGCATCAGCAAAACATTGTTATAAATTACCAAGTGAATGGAAATTGATTTGTTATAGGAAAATAAACTAAAAAAAAGCATTTGTTTAAATGAACATCTTGTCTTAGAATAAAGGTAAGCTAAAATAAAATTAATTCTTTTACAGTTGTTATCCTAGGTGTGATATTCCAAAAACTCTATTTCTCTTTAATAATTTTATCATGTGCTTACTTACATAAATAAAAAGAAAATATAGTGAAAAATTTAAATAGTTTTGCTCAAGCTATAATAGCACTATCATCTGAAATTAAAGAAATTGATTCATATGAGGAAACACATTTGAAAATGAAGCATGTAGATGATAGCAGCTTTAACTTGTCACCAACATTTCATTTATTCAACAAATATTTATTTGGTGCCTACTATATGTCAGAAACCAAGGATCGGATAATAAAAATGTCAGGCAAAACAGAGAACATAAAGGCTAGTGAGAAAACTGTTAAAACCACACACTTATTTTATTAGCCAAAAAATTTCTATTTCAAGCATTTTTAAAGCATGTACAATTTTATAACATTTTTCATAACTTTAATTACAAAGCATATCTGGAATATTGCATATAAATTGGAAAAAGTCTACTACCATGAACTTTGTTTTCCAACAGTGCTAGTTCTTTTCCCTGGCTTTAACCTCCTCGTAATCATTTCGTAGTAAGGACACGTAAATGCCAAGATCAGGTGTGACAATCAAATAGTATGAACTCAGGAAGGGTGCAGAGCAGATAATGAAAAGGGAAAACAGACTGGCTGAAGGGCTACAAATGGCAGTTAAGTCAATTTTTTAGGGAAACAAACACTCAGTATATTATTTCTGAAAGTTTTGTTCATGGACACTTCTGGAGAGAGGAAGGGTGGCAAATAGGGTGTGGTTAAGCCTGAGCTCACAAAAAACAAAGCCTTCTTAGGCACTTCATAACACTGACAACCCATCAGAGTCACAGAGAATGGATTGTAGGCTTTCACCCCTCCTACCACATATTCAGTATGGGTCCAGACTCAAAATTGTCTCAACCTCAGAGGAGCTTACAGAAAAAAATAGTGAGTTGTAAAAATAAATGAACTGTGAAAAAATTAAATATCCTAAGAAAACATCCTAATAATATATCTCTGAATTTCACCGCAGAGATAGTAAACAGCAAAAAGTTTTGCTCTCATCCTTATAATACAGAGAAAGATGGCTGGAATGCAAATTAATGAGCTTTTTCTAACCTATCAGAGAACTGAAGGTACAGGCATAGAACATTCCATCCCCCTCTATCTTCCAAATAAAAGGTATAATCTGTAGAAAGAACAAAAATTGATACCTCAGAGCACTGATGCAAATGCATCATAGATGGGTTAACAAAACAAAGGAAAAGTAGCAAAACCAGGTACTAACTCTTTAGTTTAATGCAGTGCCATTTATTTATTTTTTTCTCTTGGCCATGGGAATATATCAGAAAAAGTATTGCAAAGAAAAATGTTTGATATTTTATTACATGTTCTCTTCTATGGTATTTTGCAGTTTTGAGTCTCATATTTGTTTTTAATCCATTTTGAGTTTTTTCTTGTATATGGTGTAAGAAAGTGATCTAGTTTCATTTTTTTGCATGTATCTGTCCAATTCTCCCAACGCTATTTACTGAGTAGACAATCTTTATTCCATTATATGTTCCTAGCTCCTTTATCAAGTATTAATCGGTCATAAAGATATATGTTATTTCTGGGATCTTATTCTGTTCTATTGATCTATATCTCTGTTTTCATGCCAGTACGATGCTGTTTGATTACTAAGGCCTTGTAGCATATTTTGATATGAGGTAGCATGATTCTCCTAACTTTGCTCTCCTTTCTCAAAATTGCTGTTGCTATCCAGGGTCTTTTGTGGCTCCATATACATTTTTGGAATATGCCATTGGTATTGTGATAGGAATTGTGTTAAATCTATATTGATTGCTTTAGGTATTATGGACATTTTAATGATGTAATTCTTCCTAACCGTGAACACAGTATATGCTTCCATGTGTTTGTATCTTCTTTAATTTCTGTCACCAGTGTCTTATAATTTTTCAAGTACAGGTGTTTTACACCCTTGGTTCAATTTATTACTAGGCATTTTATTACATTTTGATTCAATTGTAAATAGGATTGTTTTCTTGGTTTCCCTTTCTGATAGTTCATTAATGGTGCACAAGTATGCAACTGATTTCTCAATATTTATTTTGTATTCTGCTACTTTACTAAAATCATTTATCAGTTCTAGTAGTTTTTTGATGAAAATTTTAGGATTCTCTATATACAGTATCATGTCATCTGCAAATAATAACAGTTTTACTTCTTCCTTTCCAATCTGGAAGTGTTTTATTTCTTCTTCATTTCTGATTGCTGTGGCTAGGACTTCCAGTATTATGTGCAATAAGAGTGGTGAAAATGAGCACCCCTGTCTTGTTCCTGACCTTAAGGGAAATGCTTTTAGATTTTTCCCATTTACTGTGAAGTTGGATGTGGGTGTGCCCTAGGTGGTTTTTATTATGAGGTATGTTCCCTCTATTTGCACTTTGCTTAGATTTTTTTATCATAAATGGGCACTGGATTTTGTCAAATACTTTTTTCTGCATCTTGATATAATTATGTGATTTTAATCCTTTATTTTTAATATGATGTATTACATTTATTGATTTGTGGTATTGTACCAACTGTGCATTTCTGGAATAAATACCACTTGATCATGGTATATAAATAATGTTGTTATTGTATTGCTGGGTCTGATTAGCTAATGTTGTATGGAGGATTTTAGCTTCTACGTACATTAGGAATATTGGCTTATAATTTTCTTTCATTGTAGTGTTTTCTTCTGGTTTTGGAATTAGGATAAAGCTAGCCTTATAAATTGAGCTTAGAATTCTTCTGTTCTGTTGACTTTTTTGGAACAGATTGAGAAGGATAAGTGTTAATTCTTTAGGTATTTTGTAAAATGTATCTCTGAAATCATGTGATCCAGGACTTTTGTTTGTTGGTAGTTTATTGACTAGTGCTTCCATTTCATTAGCTGTAATTTGTCTATTTCAGATTTTCTAATTCTTCCTCCTTCGGTTTTGGAAAATTTTATGTTTCTAGGAACTTATTCATTTTTCCATATTGTCCGATTTGTAGGCTTATAGTTGTTCACAATATTTACTTATGCCCCCTTGTATTCCTATGGAGTTAGTTGGTGCTAAAAAGTTTTTATATGGCAAAGGAAACCATTGAAAAAATGAAAAGACAACCCACTGAATGAGAGAACATATTTACCAGTGATACATCTGATAAGGTGTTAATGTCTAAAATGTATAAAGAACATATAAAACTCAACACCAAAAAACAAACAATTCAATTAAAAATGGGCAAAGAACCTGAATAAACATTTCTCCAAAGAGGACATACAGATTGCCAATAGACATGAGTAGATGCTCAACATCACTAATCATCAGAAAAATGCAAAAGAAAACCACAGTGAGATCTCATTCCACACCTGTCTGAAAGACTATCATCAATAAATTAACAAACAATAATTATTAGAGAGGATTTGGAGAAAAAAGGAACCCTCGTGCACTGTTGGTGGGAATACAGACTGGTGCAGACACTGTGGAAATCAGTATGGAGGTACCTGAAAAAACTAAAAATGAAGAGGCCTTATTGACCCATTGATTTCACTTAAGGGAATATATTTGAAAAAACATTAAACAGATTGTAAAGAATATATGCAACCTTATGTATTTGAAATTAGCTCGTGTCCATCATTAGACAAGTGGATAACAAAAGTGATATTGTATTTTCACAATGGAATACTACCTGGCCATGAAAAAGAAAGAAATATCACCTTTCACAGCAGTGTGGATAGACCTAGACAGTACTATGCTAAGTGAAAAAAAGAGAAAGACAAATACTGTATGATTTCACTTGGATGTGGAATCTAATAAACAAAATAAGGTAATGAACAAAATAGAAATAGACTCAGATACAGAGAACAAATGGACAGCTGTCAGAGGGGAAGGGATTAAAGGGCTGGGTGAAAAAGGTAAAGGGATTAAATAAAAAAAATATTCACAGACAGAGACAGCAGTATGGTATTTCTGGAGAGCCAGGGAGGTGGGGGAGGTAGAGGAGTATAAAGGGAAAGAGACAGAAGAAAACTTGATTTTGGGCAGTGAACACAATAAACAAATTGTACAAATGTACTATAGAATTATACACCTGAAACCTATAGAATTTTATTAACAGATGCTACTCCAATAAAAACTATATATTTATTTATATCTATATTTATATCTATATTTATATTTATATTTATATTTATTTATATTTATATTTAAAGGTACTTCCCTGGCTGGGTGGTTCAGTTGGTTGGAGCATCATCCACACACCAATTGGTTGCAGGTTTGATTCCTAGTCAGGGCACATAACTAGGTTGTGGGTTCAATTTCCATTAGAGGATGTATGGGAGGCAACTGATCAATGTTCCCTATTTCTGCCTCTCTGTCTATTCCACTCTCTCTTTCAAATCAGTAAACATATCCTCAGGTGAAGATTGAAAAAAAAAGGTACTCTCAAGAAGGGTCAAAAATATATACTGAGTTTAGAACTATAGTTTTATAAGGGGTGAAAAAACTAGCTTAGGTTATACCCCACCAAAACTTGAGGACATAGAACCTGCCTGAGATTGAGACTTCATCAGAAAATTAGAAAATGGCCCACTTCTCTGCCCCACCCACAACACAAATACCCACTGATCAAAAATGCCATTGTAATAGAAACGAGAAAGCTACAAAAGATAGAACTTCCCTAGGGCAGAGTATAAAGAAAAGACTGAAAGCAAAGTGTGGGCAGACAATGAGGAAATAACTTCCGGTCCTGAGGGCATGCTCACCTAACAAAATTTATCAAAGTTGTAATGTATTAGAGAGCTCACATCTAAAATGAAAATGAAAATAATTATAAAGGTAAATATTAGCTTAAGTGTGTCGCAGTTTGATATCAGCATCAAAAAATTCTACGCAATTCTAGGCTGCTTGAGTGGCAGAAGGGTCCTTATGATACTAAGTGGTTATATTTTAAATTGACTCACCCTGTTATACCATATTTGGATTATCGTTGCCCACCTGAAGGGCAATCTTCCAGGAGGAGCAACAAGCAGATATTCAAAATGATGTAACCTGATTTGATAGTACTCATTGCCATTCAAAAATATATTAGTTTGAAATATTAAGGGTTGTTTGACCTTGAGAAAGAAAAGTATACAAAATATGTATTAAGTGTCCAAAAACCACTTAAAGGATTTTTAAATGGAAAAATTACATATTTTGTACATGGCATTAAAGGAAAGGCACGATTGGAACCAAAGTAAATAAATCATTGAGATCTATGCTTTTGATAATGGAAGAAATAATTATTGAAAGTAGTATAAAAGTAAATATATAAATTTAGAGGTGTAACGTTAAAGGTACTCAAGTATATGGTAGATGGTTAGAATTGGGAAATATTTTCACAGTAACTGGCCATTATTAGATCAAAGTACATTTAATACTCCCTCAGTGTATTGTTGTATCAGAAGCATCTTCCACGATTTTTAATTCAGATTTTTATAGATATCTTTGTTAAAGGAAAACTCATTATCATATGTAGGCTAAAAATTCTACATAATATTAGATACTAGAATTCTTCTAAACTAAGTTATTTGGCAGGAGACAGTACTAACTTTATTTCAATGGAAAAACAACTCTAAGAAGAGAGTCAAGTTAAACAATTCAGAAAATTATTTTTTTCAAAATGGTAATATATTTATATACATATTTATTAAATGAACTAAAAATACAGAGGTGGTTTTGTATTATGTGTTGCTTACCCTTTAAAAATACAGTCTTGTACTAGAGGAAAACAATCTCAATACATTCCATGAATCATCTTTTAGACAGGAAACACTGGGATTTGCCAACATAAGTGAAGGTGACTCCTTTATGAGTATTCTTTCCTGTTATTTCCATCTTCCACCAGGTTCTTACATAAATTAAAAAGCACTATTTACTACTTAAAGATATATCTTAATTTATATATAAATTTGAAAAGTCTAAATTTAAAAGAAAGTCTTGATAATGTTTTATAGCTTGTGAATATAGCTTGCAAATCTAGAATGTGAATATAGGGAAGATTTCATGAAATAAAAGATGTAAAACTAAAAATGGCTTTTGAGTTTGTATCTACAAAAAAAAAAAACAAAAAAAACAGGAATTTGCTGCCAAGAATAACAGAATGTGAAACAAGACCTGCAATATATGAATACATTTTTTTTTTAATCTGCAGCAGAGTTGGTCAAACAGTTGTGGAGGGAGGATTTGTGTTCAGGAAGGGAAAAGTATTCTAGAGTCACACAGAAGGGCAGAATCCTGAGGGATGCCAACAATAAGAAGGCAACACTTGTAACCCCACCTTATTTTCCTGAGTCAAAAAAGCACAAAGACATTATCCATCTATGTTTTCTGGTAAGAATTTGTCTGGCAGTAAATTTAAAAACAAATACTATGAAAAACAATGTAGCAAACACTATTTTATTTTAATATCAATTATCGAAGAACTCAGATTTTAACTCAGATTTTATGTTAAGATAGAATCTAATAAAAAGGCAAGTGAGTTTATTTAATCAACATAATTAAAATACTTGCTTTTATTTTATAATAATTTTAAATATAATTATCTTAAATATTTCCTACATTTCAGACTTTATTTATTTAACTCATGTAAATACCAACACAGCTACACCTAACAATTTTCAGAAATTTGGTGGAAAATAAATAGATAATTAAATAATCAAATTTGCCCCCTTTGATGTTTCTGTTTTCTATGACTTTTTACTTTCATAAATAATTAATGAAAACTTAACCAGCCTATAACGTGGAGTAGCTCCTTTGTTAAGCAATTATGTGTCTTGTATCTGAGAAAAAAAACAAACAACCAATCACCCAAACAAACAAGAAAACCCTGGTCACAGAAATGGCACACACTCACCATGGCCAATAGCACTCACATTTCAATTAATGAAGCAAGTTTCATTGTTAAGCCTTGTATCAGTGGGGCAGGAAGTTAATCTTGCTATAGGAAGGGGCCCAGGGCAAAAGGGATACAAATATTTTTGACCAATAACATAATCTAAAATATATGTTCATAAAAATATAATTACATCTTAACTCTCAGGTAGATATCTTAATTCAATCCTCATCCTCAATTTTGGATGAGTTTGTTGGAACTTGGTGTGAAATTGTAATAGGCTCTGATTGGTGAAACAAGATAGCTCTCCATAGTTATTAATGACTAATGTACATGAATGACACACTGTTAACTCATACTGAAGAGTATAGAAAATACTGTCCTAAAAATCCTAATTAAAAATTGCACTGAATTGTAACCAAGTGTTTATTAGTCTAAAATGTTGATGAGAAAATATGAATAAATATTATGAACACTGGAGATGCTGAATAGAAAATAAAAACTCATCAATGTCTTTAGAAATAGATGACATTGATTTATGCTTGCAATAATTTTACAATAATACATAATCAATGCATTATAATTTATGTTAAGCTTTTCTTAAGGTATCAATCAGGATTGTGGTGTATTTGACTTTTAAGATAAATATGTGCAGAAAAGAAAAAAAGTCTAGATAAAAGAAAGAAGCAAAATATTGCATACAAAACACTGACAGAACTCAAAAACACTTAAAAAGAAAAGAAAACCTGAATATGTAAAAAATTAATTGGTAAATAGAATGACCTGAATTGAAAACTGTCAAAGACAGCAGTGCTGTGGGCAGTACCCTGATCTGTCTCTTGCTTCAACAGTGTTTGGATGGAACAAACCCCAGGAATTGCCCTTCTTCCAGACTTTGACAGCCCTCAACCTCTTTTCCAGTCATGAGCACAAGACAGTTTAGATACGGTTCAGAACCAAATCAGTCATCCTCAGCCTTCCAGACCAGCCAGCACCATATTTTGAACTTAACTTCTCATTGCCAAACCACCATAATCTCCCAAATTCATCAGAATTATTGCACCAAGAAGGAGGCTGCCATCAACCACCTGGTCAATTTGCATCTGTGAACCTCCTACACCTCTCTCTCTGGGCTTCTATTTTGACTGTGTGATGAAGCTCAAAAAAGTGCGGGCCACTTCTTACCAAGTTGGCAGAGGAGAAGTGCAAGGGTGTTTAAAGATGTGAAACCAGCATTGTGGCCACACCATCTTCCAGGACCTGCAGAAGCCAAGGTGAGTGGGGTGAAACTCAGGACACCACGGAAGCCACCATGGTCAAGGAGAAGAACCTGAACTAGGCCATTTGAAATCTTCATATCCTGGGTTCTACTTACAGAGACCCTCATCTCTGTGACTTCCTGGAGAACCACTTCCTATATAAGGCTGTGAAACTCATCAAGTATATGGGCAACCACCTGGCTATCCTTCACAGGCTGGCCAGCTCCCAAGTTGTGCTAGGTGAATATCTCTTCAAAAGGCTCACCCTTAAATACCACTAGGAGCCTTTGGATACCAGAGCCCTTTGAAGGGCCCCTCTGCATCCCTCCAGTGTCTGGCTTTTGCCTGAGCCTCTCTCTGAAACCTCTAGGTGAAACCACTAGGATCCTTTTAACCATCCTGTTTTGGATCAAATGGAAACAATGAAACTTTTTTGCAGGAAAAGAAAACCTGTAAAGATAGAGAAAAAAAAAAAAGGATAGTAACACCATACATAATTGACACCTTTAAGACCAACAGATGTCTTAGAAAAACTAGAAGAGATACAGTTGACCCTTGAACAACATACCTGTGAACTGCAGGGGTCCACTGATACATAGATTTTTTTTTTTTCAGTAAATACAGTTAGCCTGTCCTATTGACAGGATTTGTATCTACGAATTTTACAAACCACAGGTCAAAAACAGTATTTTCGTATTCCCAGCTGTAGATTGAAATAGTTTTACATCTGGGGTTGGTTGAATCTGTGGATGTGAAGGGCATACTCTAGAGCCAAAAATTATATACAAATTTTCTCCTTCAGGGGAGCACAAGGGTAGAGGAGGTAGGAGGAGGGAGGGAGGTGCAGCTGAGGGGTAGTGATGAGTACCCCTAATTCCTTTGATCAAGGGTCAACTGTAGTTCATACATCAGCCAACTCTTCTATCTTTGGTCAAGAAAAGTTAATTTGTTACCTGAAATATGAGTAATGAGGATTAGGAAAATGCAGGGCTTTTATAGGACTATACTAAATAAAGAAATTTTAATAACCTATGTTAACTTATATATACAACCCATGTACAATTTTTTGTAACTAAAATAGGATGATACTTTTTAATTGATTGGTAAAACAGAAAAAAATAAAATATTTACACTGTGACTTCAACAGGGAGGGAAGACAAAAAGTTCCTTATTACAAAAAGTCAGATGTTATAAAGTATGCAAGTGGGAAGTTACAATGAGTACCAGAAACAAAAAAGCATGATTTGAACAAATTGACTAGTAAATAACAAAAAACATAATTCTTGTGATTTAAAAAAAAAAATTAGCATTGGAAGACTTTAACCTTGACTACCTATGCTGAGCTACAAAGTTTCTATATTCTCAGTTCAGATCACTTATTTTGATCATTATGCTCAAAATAAGAGGATCTATATGTTAGTTCATTACTTCAAAGAAATAATAAATGGAAAATCAAAATCATAGAAAAATCCTTTTAAGCTTAGAGAAAATAACTTTTGACCTGGAAAGTATTTTGCATAGATGATGAGCTCTAATTAGTTTTTTTTTTTGTATAGTTTTTGTAAGTTTTGTTTGTTTTACCTTTATTTTACTCTTTACCAGAAAATGCAGATATTATTTTTAAAGAATCATTTTAGAAGATTATCAGGAGAGCTGTGGGGTGGTTTACATTCATAACCACCTGTTGGGGAGTCCTATTTGCAAGTAAATATTTGAAACTCTTCTTTCATTTTGCAAACAGAAGAAAAAGTCAAAGTTTCTGATGCTCCTCTGAATCGATCAGAGTAATGTTATTAAAAGAAAACAAGATTTAACGTGAGATGTATAGTATTTGATGCTTTACATAGAGTTGAAGCTGTGCTTAATATTAGTTCTTCCCCTAAAAAAATGTAAATAAAACATTGAATTATGAAAAATCAAAAGAATTAAAGATTTTAAAGGGTACAGTAATATAATCTGAGTGATATTGTTACATTTTCTCAAATCTTAACTTTTATGCTAGTCTTATTTAATATTTGAAAAAACTGCAAATAGAAACTTAGAATTGAAAGAATTCTTAGTAGCATCTGTTCATCTCTTATTTTGAAGAGAGTAAAAGGAAGTTTGTAATGTCTGGGTGAGGAGACCAATGTCACACAAGCAATTAGTAGCAGACCTGAAATTTAACTGTATTTTTTTTTTCTTTAAAACCACGTAGATTGTAATGCATTATATAATCTAGTTTCTATCTGTGTTTTCTCAAACACAGCTGGCAGTGGTTTACAATTTATCTGAACTGCACTGAATTGTTGTTTATCAACTTATCTATACCTGGTTTTACATTTCCAGTGTGGTAACAAGAAGACAAAAAATAAACCCCAATAACAGTGCCCTCCTTACACAGTATCAGCCTTATTATTGAGAGAAGAGACAACCTGTAATAGGGCACGTCAGGCCTGAGGTCCCTGGAGAACAAGGAGACCCTAGGTCATGGGAACCACCAAATCAGCACACTGCAACAAGGGTGCTCCCTCTCTTGCCATAAAATGTAGGGGAAGTGGGGAAAGTGGCTGAGGCTATAGATTAAAGGCACCAAGCCTTCTTTTAGGCAGAAGGGAGCTGTCTGAAAAAAAGGGGAATTGCCTGAGGCAAAGGGCTAGAATAAATACAGTGCAGTTGTCAGGAGGAGGGGCAGAGAGCTCCCAGGATTGAAACCTGAGCTGGAGTTCAATAGCCCTCAGCCTTGAGGGTACTGGCTCTTAACACAGGCTATACAGTTCTTGGGTGAGCTGTGGGGTCATGATGCCCCATCCAGGGTGACTGAAGACTCCCGCCCATGCCTGGTAAAAGGTGCAAAGATAGTCATGCCCATTGGTTGAAAAGCCGGACATTCCCATTGGCTTCCAGAGTACTTGGAATTCTGGGAGAGGACTTTTCAAAATAGGAACCAGGGAGAACCTAGGGCTTTTGCTCTCTCTCTTGCTTTGGAGCTTGGTGTAGACTTTCTCACATTCTGGGCTTTTGGAGCTGGGCACACGCCCTTGGCTCTGGCTTTGGCATTTGGATGCTCTGGGTCTCTGGTCCTTGCTCCCCTCGGGGACGGGAGCACTTAAGGGACCAGTATATGTGTGGCCAACCAAGGGCTTAGGCACACACATTTGGAAGTCTACTTCTGGACACAGGTCCCAGAGTGGACTCTGGGGCACTGTGATCCAGTGCGGCATGGCACATGGGTCCTGGACTGCCACATGGAGACTGAGAATAACATACCCAAGATCCTGAAGGAGAGAGCTGCTGAGAGAGTATGGTGACTCTGAAACCCATGATTGCAAATTCCAGAAAGGAGGAAGATTTGTTTGTGTGTTTGGCTTAAACTCCAAAAAGTGTAGATAAGGAGAAGGGGAACTCCTGAGTGTGTGTTTGGCTTGTAGTTGTTTGGGGAGCAAGAGAAGTTCTAAGTCTTGTGGCAGAGAAGGGCTCAGAGTAGTACCACTCTCAGCCTACCACCCCACAAAGTTGGAACCCTGTTAATAAAGACCTGATTCCTTCCACATAAATCTTTGGGTCATGTGCATTAAGGGTGTCAAGGGGCCAAACACCATGCTGCATGGTTACAAACCCACTTTGTAAAGGCACGGCGCTGGACCTTACACAAATGCGCATTCACCTTACCTGATTGTTAGGGGCTGCACTGTGTTCCCTCCAAATTTATGTGTTCACTTATGTATCGTAAGCCTCAGTGCCTCAGAGTGTGGCCATATTTGGAGATGAGAGTGTTTGAAATAGTGACTAAGTTACAATGAAGTCTTTGGGTGTAGGGGTTCCTCCAATATGAGTGCCCTTATAGGAAAAGGAAATTAAGACACATAGAAAAGCCAGTCACATGAGCATGCAGAGGGACAACCATGTGAAGACACAGTGAGAAAGTGACCATCTGCAAATAAGGGCAAAGATTTCAGAAGAAACCAATCTTGTTATACCTTGATCTCAGATATCCAGCCTCAAGAACTGTAAGATAATAAATCTCTGTTGTTTAAGTTAGGTAGTCTGCAGTATTTTGTTGTGGCAGCCCCAGAAAACTAATATACTGCCTATTTTAATTTGTGAATACACATCATAAGTAATCCATTTCTTTCGGCCTTTTGGTTTCTATGATTTATTTATTGTTACAAACACACTTGTCAGGGGTTCGCCTGCACTGGAATAATTAGTTCAGAAGCAGGAAGCATTAAGAACTTACATTTTATGTAGTGTGAAACTTCCCAGAGTCCTGACAAGAGTACATAAAATGCTTCCAAATGTAGTTGGCTGTTACAGCTGACGATTTGTACTTGGGAACATAGCACTAGCTCAATCTCAAGTTGTTAGAACAAATCCATCTTGCCTCAGAGTTCTGCTAATCCCAGTCCCAAACTTCTAATTTAACCTAAAATATTATTCCTGTATATGTTTCCTGATGGAATCCAATCCTCCATTCCTTTCTGCTCTCCCTACACCTTTCACTACCTTATGACTAACAAAGTTGCCTATATTTGCACCATTTTGTATTGTTCTTTGCTTTTATGGGCAATTGCCTGTGAATTGAACAATAGCTTTCCCTATAACTTCACCAATCTGAAACTATTTTTGTTGTTTTACATGCCAGTACCAGAAGGCTAAACACATATGACCTTTGATTACAATTGCCACTTCTGGACCTTTACTGTCCTAAAATAAATTGAATACAGAAACATCAAAGTTATGACAACAAAAATTTCTTCTTCTACTATCTATTAAGCAAAGTTCAACCATTCTCATCCCTTTTTTAAAATATTTTATTTATCTATTTTTAGACAGAGGGGAAGGGAGGGAGAAAAACAGCGAGAGAAACATCAATGTGTGGTTGCATCTCATGTGCCTACAACTGGGGACCTGGACCATAACTCAGGCATGTTCCCTGACTGGGAATCTAACAGGTGGCCTTCTGATTCACAGGGTGGCACACAATCCACTGAGCCATACCAGCCAGGGCCTTTTTAAATGCCTTATCTACCTTAGTCACTTCATTTACAGTCACCCAAGAACTTAATGTGTTCCTTTTTCTTCTTTCCTCCAACTTTTAGAATTTTCAGTGACATTAAAATCGACATAGGTAACATTTTATTAATTAAAACTCTCATTACTCTACTAGATTCTTAGTGTATTGAACTAGCCAAGTACTTTTTTTATATCAGAGACTTTATGCCTGTTTCCTAAACTGATTTTAGTCATGATGTATGTCCAAATTTTTAAATGCTAACTATGGCTTAGTAAATATTGATTTTATATCATGCCTTTACTTGATCAAAAAAATATCTTCCAGAAAAAAGAAGAAAGGAAAGAAGGAAGGAAAAGGGGAGCGAAGGGAGGTTATAAAGACAGAACAGGACGGGTGAGGGGAATTAGGACAAAGAAAGATTAATATACAAGTGAATTATAGAGCAGGGAATAAAATATAACCTAAGCCATATTTTACTATCATTCTCATAATGAATGCACTTAGCATATTTTTGAATTCTATGTGTTCACACTCTACTTTTTAAAAAAGTAAACCGCATTATCCATTTATTTTTGTATCCATACAAAAATAAATTATAAAATTTATTTTTAAAAGACTTTATGCAACTATTGTCTCAGAAAAAATATTAGCTACTAAAATATATACTTTGAAACTTGAAAAATGTGCATAATAGAACTAAGAATGATGCCCTGGATAGTGTGGCTCAGTGGACTGAGGGTCAGCCAGTGAAACAATTCCCAGTCAGGGCACATGCTTGGGTTGTGGGCCAGGTCCCCATTGGGGGCATGCAAAAGGCAACCATATATTGATTCTTTTCTCCATTTCTTTCTTCCTCCCTCTCCTCTTTCTAAATATAAATAAATAAAATATTTTTTAAAAAAGAGCTGAGAATGAAAGTGATGTCACCAAAAATTGATATCTGTCACTTTAATTCAGAAGACAAAGTTTAAGGGGAAGAATACATATAAAATTCATTGAAGTAACATGACAAAGATAACATCATGAACCATTTCCAAAGAATTAAAAGACAAATATACATTTTTTCATTATGAAAATGTTGTCATGTTATGCTTCATAACTAGGTCACATGTGCAGCCACACCAGGCGTCAAGGATAATTCAGGAAGTTGAACAGAAAATGTACCCGTCAGGCATCTTGCTTTCAGCTCATCTGAGGCTGACACTTGCAGCAGTTTGCTGTGTACATTGAGGCAATGAAATGATTTGTGCTAAAATGCAGTTAGTATCATCAGTTTGTTGCCAAAACTTAATCTTGGCTAAAGGGGACATTTTTTTCCTGAACATTCACCACTCACCTCCACGTTGATTATGTTTGTTTTATATGAATGTTTAGTTTTCCTTTTTCAGTTGGAAAATGCTTATGGAATAAACTTTTTACTACAGAAGGTAATAAAAATACCACACAAACACAACATATGAATAAAATTTACAGGAATCCTATTTAAACAGCAGTATTATTTTCCCTAGTAAAATAAAACATCTTTTTTTAAATCTCAGATATTAGATTGTAGATTTTTCAGTTATTAATGTACCTGTTTAAATGGCACGTCCAAGTCATGATGTACTCCGCAACATCTTTACCTTTCTGAAATTTCTTTAATTAGTTCCACTATTTTTTCACTCGAATATAAATGTAATCTTTTCTAGTTTGCAAAATTTTTCAAGAATACTTTTGTCCATGCAAATGAGTTAGTACAGAGAGTATCCAGCCATGTACTGAGAAAACTAGAGGCACTTATTGAAGAAGATACAAGGTATAAGAAACATTGTATACAGGATGATAATGCCTCAGGCCCCTTCAAAGTAGGCACCTTGGGACCTCACTCAGTTCTCACAGTTACAGTCAGCTCCATTGTCATATTTTCCTGAATCTCATCTACTGTCTGAAATCTCTTCTCTTTCAAAGATAATTTTAGTTTTCAGAAAAGCCAGAAATCCCAGGGCACCAAATCTGGACTATAGGGGACCTGAGTCACCTGGGTAATTTGATGTTTTACCTAAAAACTCTACAGAAGATGTGATACATGAGCAGACATGTTGCTGTGATGAAGCTGCCAATCATCAATTGCCCACAGCTGCAGCCTTCTGAGTCATCTCGGTGGTTTCCACAGAGCAATGTTCAAGCTTAATGCAAAATTTGATGCAGAATCATTGCTCTACTTGCTCAGACATTTTGAATGAGACTGCCACACAGTACAGGTGATCATTTAACAGCATCTACCCACCCCCACTAACTAGTACAGTGAAGTTGTCATTGTTCACACATGCACACTCTAGTCCCCTTTCCTTGGCTGCCAGGTTACTTCAATATCATGCAGAGTTGTTCTTATATTAACAATGGCTGGATTCTTTCTGGACAAACCTTGTATAACAATGATAATTAAAAAGAAGAATCTGTTTGGGGGTATAATAATTTGATAGTTTTCATCTCAGTATATTGTCATTGCCATATCCATGATCTAACTTTATAATTAGGAAAGAAATTTTATTAATGAAAACTTTTATTGTATTTTTTGCCATAGAAAGATAATACAAAGACATTGTAGAGATATTAAAAGATGAAAAACATTAACTTCTTGGCTCAAAATAAAAGTAATAAGATACCACAGTTATGCATATACACATTCACATAGATTGATTGGTTAAAGCTTGGTAGCCAGTAAAAATAAGTGGGGATATAAAATAAAAGCTATAGGCAACAAATATAAGCAGAATGGAATGAGACAGGAAGTATAATAGTTTGCTATAAAATAAAAGGGTGATAAAATTAATGATGAGTTTTTAGTAGTCAAGATACTGAACTCACATTTTAAACTTGTCTTGAACGGAAAAAATGTGAAAAAGAAATCTAAACATTTGGAGAGTGAAGACCAGAGTAATTGCATTTTTAAAAATCTATCAAGAAAATAGAATATACCTAGAATTGAATGCATAAAATGATAAATTTCAGGTATAGTTTTTAGTAAAGTAGTAAAATAATTATAAGTGACTGAGAATGTCTTAGAAAATCATATAGCATGGGAGTCACAGCCTAAGCGTCAAAGAAGCTAAGGAATTAAACCCAAGAAATTGCTTGAACAAATCCAGTCTTAATAGATACTTCAGTAATTTAATATTTTATTTAAGAGAAAAAATAAAACACTTTTGCCTAACTGAAAATAATACGGTGGGAGATTTCTTTGTAGGAAAATATATAATTATTTTATCTTTTGAAGTAAATCTCCTGCCATATACTTATAACAAAGCAAACATATACAAAAATACAATAAAACACTTTCAACATACAGCCACAGATATTGAAAATCTAAAATGAGAAGTTATTTTATGCAAACTTTAAGCATAAAAAGTTGAAGTGGCTCCCTTAATATCAGAAAAAGTTGACTTCAATAAAATAGTATCAGATATAAATAAAATTTTACATTGACAAGAGTCATGTTATCAAAAATATAGTATGAAATGTACATTAAGAACATACATAAAAAAGGGAAGGTAGAATGTAGGAAAAAAGTTTGAAAATATTATTTCTGTGCCTCAAGTTTTAAAACTGTCTCCTTAATAAAACCCTTAAGTACAAATAGTGACATGAGAAAGTGATGATTTTTGTTAAACTAAATTTAAAGGATCATCTTAATAAAGAAAAACATGGACAGAGAAACAGAAAAATGACAATTTGAAAAGCATTTAGATTACACAAAATAAATGCATTAATTCAATTAGAATAAAAAGAAATGTCTAAAAATTGTATATACATGTATGTATACACACACACACAGACAGGTAACTTAGTAGAACAGCTGGCAAGTATATGAATAGCCCATTCAGAGAAAAAGAAACCCAAAATCTGATCAATAAATAAAAAATATTCAAATTTATAGTTACAGAACTACAATTTGCAAAATAATATGTTAACATATTAAGTAGCTTTCAATTAGGAAAAACTAGAATATGCCAAGTTTTGGTATCAGCTGTGTGAAGGGAAGAATGACGAAGAGCTACAGTGGAGAATGTGAAGGAATGAAGCCATTCTAGTGAAATAGATTTGTACTCAAGAAAGTATAGGTAACAATCCTGCTTCTTAAAAATGTCAATTTACAAAACAGTTCTCACACACGTATTGATTGAAGATGTTTGCCACAAAATTGCTTACAGTAGCGATGGGTTGAAGGCCACCCGGAAATCCATGTTTGGGGAAAGAGGAAAACAGTGGTGGGTATCACCACTGCATGCAACGTGGCAGTTAGATGCAACCAGTTTCGAACACACATGTTCACACAGTTGTGCACACACACACACACACACTCCAGCATGGATGTTCCTTGAAGACATTATTTAAATAAAAAATGTAAGATTCTACTTCAAAATACTACTTACATAAATTAAAAAATAAATGAATATGTGCAAATAGAAATAGAATTAAAGACTCAGTGGCTGAAATTTAAAGTGGTTGCATCTCACAGTTTATTTGTTCTATGAAGTAGGAGGCAAGGCCATCTGCTGAGAATTGCACAGGTAGAGGAGTGTGGAAAGTAGAAAAGTTTGACTACAGAAACTAGACAAAACAAATGTAATAATAAAATTTCCAGCAGTATTGAGGTCCAGCTGAGGTCAGTGACTGTGAATATATATTGCTAACAATCTCCTCAGTATGTGATTTTTTTTCTCCCTGACTGTTTTTAGCTGCCCAGTAGGAGGCTTGGAGAAGGCTGATAGTGAATCAATCATAAGAGGAAAGGAAGAAATTTATTCAGGTAAATAAACCAATTCTTTTTTGTTAAAATTATCTGGGTGGCATTTACTTCATAGTGACATGATGCTCCTAGTGGACAGCATAAAATGAGCCATGATTTAAAAATGGCAGAGTTTGGAATAGATGAATTTGAAGAAGGCTAACATATGTTTGGCAATCTGATTAAAAGTATGATTTCAAGTAGCTACCTTAAAAACTTTGCTTTAAAATGAAAGAATTATTATTAAATCATGAGGGATGGCCTCTAATACTGACACTGTCACTAGTGAACTTTGTGAATTGAACCTCCACTCCTTTTGAACATCAGTTCCATCACCTTGCAAAGGAAGTGATCAGACTGTTGGTCTTCATAAGTCTCCCACTGCAGACCTACTAGAGCAAATGATTCTAGCTCAGTTCTCCCAATTTGTCAACAAATTCGTAGACAGGCATAAACTCTGCTAAAATTACTTAATTATTTCTGTATGATAACACCATAATGGAATATAAAAATGTTTTATTTTTTAATAGCGATCTCAAGAGCTATTAAGCCAGAGAATTTAAACGCATTCTCTTTATCTTCCTTCCTATACTCAGAAGAATTTGAAATTAGATTCTAGTGGCCAGCAGAGGATATAGCTTCACCCATTATTGTAAAGAAAATGAAGACAGAGAGTTAACATCTGTTTTCTGATTTCTTTATCTGAATCAGAACTACTATAGAAGTTATGCAGTTAAGAATAGATCCTTATGTCCTATGTGAATATGAAGGTTGCCTATGTTCTCTCCTATTAATCCATTTTACCCAAAACATTCTGGCCCTGAAAAACAAAAACAACTGCATTATTTCAGGAGCTCATTCTCCCAAAAATTAAAGTAGGATTTAAACAAATTACATTTTTCCTTCTGAAAATAATTCAGAAAGGCATACAATGAAGTAAATAAATGCTTCATGCTCAGCAGTGTGCCTCACATATAAGAGATGCATTTAGGAAGTAACAAATCTCATGTCTTTACTACCAAAATTTATAGTAACTTCATTTATTTCTTCCTAACACCACAATTAAATCATCACAAGAAAGCAATTTTTCAAGCTGCAAAAATTTTAAAATGTGCAATGCCTGACTATTTAGTCAGCGTTACTGATGTCTTTACCCTTAGACTGTAAAAAAAAAAAAAAAGACAATGGCCAACACAACAATAGCTGTCTAGTGTGAATGCCATGTCTTGAACCACAAATATATAGGTCATGTAATAGATTTGCATCCTACTGGTTTCATCGCATAAGGCTGCATCTGATTGGTAATTCCGGGCACCAAAAGTCCTCCCATACAAATAGTAACCAGGCCAGACACTACTTAACTTCTGAAAGCAGATGAGATCAGGTGCATTCAGGGTGCTATGGCCATAGGTGGTACTAGAAATTCTTATACACAAGTATGTGCACTTGATTTTTTTAAAAAGTCACTTTGGAGTAAAAAGGGTAGGCAATTGACACTACTATTATTTTTGTAAACCATTCAAAATTATACCTATATTTTTGTCATATCAACAAAATATATAGTTTTTGGTGTGCCCCAGAATTTTAGTAATTACTTTATGTGTGCCATGAAATTAAAAAGGTTGAAAATCACTGCTACAAGATATGAGAAAAGATACATGGGCTAAAATACTCCAATTATTTTAAAAAGATTACAGCCTATACTATTTATTTTCATGAAAGATAAAAATAATGTATAATATGAAGAAAAATCTCCTGATAAGAGTGAAATTATGACTTGATCTTTGATTTGTAAGTAACTTAAGAAATGTGGTCACAAAAGATACAAGATGCTAAAATTAAAAACATTTATCACACTCATCCAACAGCAGGCACATGGGTTAATGTCTAATCTTCCTACTAAAGAATAAAATATATGTGTGTATATATATTCATGCATATATGTCATGCACATATGTGAATATATACAAGGCTGGTATGGTTTCAAATAGTTAAAGAATGCCACATACTCTGACATAATATTTATTCTTGTTTTTATCAACACAATTATCATGCTTGTATTATTTATGGGAAATTTAAAATATCATTCTGATCACTGGGCAGAACATCTTGATCCTTCAAATTTATTATTATGTGTTGATAAAATGGTACATATTATTTTGCTTTTGTTTCTAAGTAACAGCAAATTTAACTTGAGTAAAAGGTTTAGATTTATTGTTTTTACAGTTGTTTCCCCCATTCTCTCTTAAATAAAATAAATAACACATTGTCATTTTTATGATCAGAAATGTGTTGTTTTTAATACTTTATTATTTATTATTTTTATAGATTTTCAGATATATTTGTTTAAAATCTGGATGTCAGATTTAGTATGTCCATTTATTTTGGTGTTTGATTATATTGAAGTCAAATTCTCAGTGGAAGAATTTAGACTGTTTCAACTAGCATGCCACTGATTGCAATACTTTAGAATGCAGAGATTCTCATGTTTTTCAGAGTAACATATTTTAAGAGAAAACAGCAATACTTAAAAACTCTGTGTGCTTAACGTCTCATCAAATGTTCTGAACAATTCTGAAGAGGATACGCTTCCATGTATAAATGGTTGGTTGTATATGAACTCATCTAAGATACCCAGATGTCTGTCTTATAGTAATTCCTTTAAAAAAAATACTGTACTGTATCCCACTGTTTGGCCAAATTCATTTATTAGGTCAAGCAGTTTTTTGGCCGAGTATACAGGATTTTCTATGTACACTATCATGTTATCTGCAAACAATGCTAGTTTTGTTTCTTCTTTTCCTATTTGGATATCTTTTATTTCCCTTTCTTGTCTAATCCCTGTGGCTAAAACTTCCAATACTATATTGAATAGAAGTGGTGAAAGTGGACACCCTTGTCTTGTTCCTGATCTTAGTGGAAAAGATTTTAGTTTTTGCCTGCTGAGAATGATGTTGGCTGTAGGTCTATCATATATTGCCTTATTATGTTGAGGAATGCTCCCTCTATTCCCACTTTGCTGAGTGTTGTTATCATAAATGGGTGCTGTGCCTTATCAAATGCTTGTTCCGCATCTATTGATATGATCATGTGATTTTTGTCTTTGCTTTTGTTTATGTGATGTATTACATTTACTGATTTGCGAATACTGAACCATCCTTGCATCCCTGGGATGAATCCCACTTGGTCATGATGTATGATCTTTTTAATGTATAGTTGGATGTGGTTTGCCAGTATTTTGTTGAGGCTTTTGGCTCTCTATGTTCATTAGCAATATTGGCCTGAAGTTTTCTTTCTTTGTTGTGTCTTTATCTGGTTTTGGGATTAAGATGATGCTGTCTTCATAAAAAGAGTTTGGGATCATTTTGAATTTTTTGGAATAGTTTGTGAAGTATAGGGGTTAGCTCTTCCTTAAATGCTTTGTAGAATTCTCCTGTGAAACTGCGTGGTCCAGGGCTTTCATGTGTTGGGAGTTTTTTGATTACTGCTTCAATGTCATCTGCTGTTATTGGTCTGTTCAGGCTTTGTGCTTCTTCTTCACTGAGTTTTGGAAGATTATATTTTTTTAGAAATTTGTCCATTTCACCTAGGTTTTCAAATTTCTTGGCATAGTGTTCTTCATAGTAATTTCTTACAATCCTTTGTATTTCTGTGGTGTCAGTTGTAACAGGAACAAGTATAAAGGACACATGGTCAAACACTAGTGGGGGTGGGAATGGGAGGGAGGTGTGAGGGCTGGGGCAGTGGGCTGAATAGGGAGTGAAAGACAGAAAACTGAACAAGAACAACAATTAAAATAAAATTTAAAAACAGAAAAAATACTTTGTTGGTTATGCTATTAAAGTTGTTCTGATTCCCCCCTCTGCCCCCTTTTACTCAGCACCCCTCAATTCCTCAGGCAATCCCCACACCATTGTTCATGTCCATGGGTCATGCATATGCGTTCTTAGGCTACTCCATTTCTTATACTGTACTTTACATCATCATGGCTATTCTGTAACTACCTATTTGTATTTCTTAATCTGCTTTCCTCTTCACCTATTCCCCCACACACCCCTCCCATTTGTCAACCATCAAAACACTCTCTGTATCCATGATTCTGTCTCTGTTCTTCTTGTTTGCTTTTCAGATTAATTGCTGATAAGATTTGTAATTTTTGCCATAAAATTGTTCATAGTTTTTATCTTCTCTTTCTTAAATAAGTCCATTTAACATTTTATATAATAATTGTTTGGTGATGATGAACTCTTTTAATTTTTTCTTGTCCGTGAACCTCTTTACTTGTTTTTCAATTCTAAATGATATTTTGTTGAGTAGAGCCATCTTGGTTGTTGGTCCCTGCTTTCATAACTTTGTATATTTCTTATCAATCCTTCTAACCTGAAAAGTTTCTTTTGAGATATGAGCTAACAGTCTTATGGGAGTCTTATAACCTCCCCTGTAGGTAATTGACTGTTTTTCTCTTGCTGATTTTAAAATTCTCTCTTTATCTTCAACCTTTGACATTTTAATTATGATGTGTCTTGGAGAGGGTCTCCTTGTACCCATGTTGTTTGGGACTCTCTGTGCTTCCTGGACTTGCATGTCTATTTCCTTCACCAAAGTAGGGAAGGTTTCTTTTACTATTTTTTCACATAGATTTCCAATTCTTTCTTCTTTCTCTTCTCCTTCTGGCACCTCTACAATATGAATGTTGGACCTCTTGAATTTTCCCCAGAAGCTTTTATATTATCCTCATTTTGGGTTCTTTATTTTTCTTCTTATTCTGATTGTTTATTTATCTGTTTTTTTATTCTTTATATTCCAAATCATTGATTTGATTCTCAGCTTCATCTACTCTACTGTTGTTTCCCTGTAAATTGTTCTTTATTTCAATTATTGAATCTTTGTTTCTGACTGGATCTTTTTTAGACTGTTGAGGTCCTCACTAAGTTCTTTGAACATTTTATTACCAGTGTTTTGAACCCTGCCTCTGATGGATTGTTTATCTCCATTTCATTTAGCACTTTTTCTGGAGTTTTGATTTGTTCTCTCATTCTGGCCATGTTTCTTAGTCTCCATGTTTTGGCAGCGTCCCTGTGTTTGTTTCTATGTATTATGCAGAGCTGATTTGACTCTGTGTCTTGGTAGTGTGGCCTAATGTAGTAGGTGTCCTGTACTGCCAAGTGGGGTACTTAGTCAAAGTGTGCCCTCTATGCAGGTTGAGCACACCTTCCTCTTGTAGTTGAGCCTTGGTTGCTGTTGGCAGATCAATGGGAGGGATTTACCCAGGCCAGTCAGCTTTGAGGTTTGGCTGTGACTACTTACCATAAATCTGTACCATCCATGGAGGATCAGCTACGCAGGAGCAGGGTGGTGGTGCTCTGATGTGGTCTATAGTTTTCCACTAGGTGCACTTGCCCTGGGGTTTCCTGCTCAATGCAGGCCAAAGTTAGCTCCCACCTGTGTTTTGCCTGGGGCCACCCTGCCTGAGCTATAAAGCAGGCAGGGTGCTACTACTTGTGCTGGGCTTGGAGATTCCCAGGCAAAGTCAAGCTGTGAGTCTCTGCTAGCTGCTGCTAGTGTCTGGCCTGGGGCTTTCTAAGGCCAGCTATTGCTTATTAGATAAGATTTAGGAAGTTGTGCAGCATGATCCAAGATCAGCCATTCATATGGAAAAGCAGCTTTGGTGGACCTGTAAATTTTGTGGGGTGAGACCCTGGGGATTTCCAAGATGGTTCCAACAGTGTTAGCCAAGATGGTGAGACTCTCATATATGGCACCAGTCGACTGGCTCTGTCAGGGGAGAGATTAGAAAAGGGACACTGGCCTCTGCTAACCCTAATGCCAGACACTTCTGTTTCTCCCAACATGCCATTTGTGCCTTTCAAGATGCTACCCTGGCACTGGAGCTCAGAGAGAGTGAGTCTGAGTAGGTAAGTCCATGTGTGGGTTCTTTAAGAGGACCTGCTTGGGGTTCCAGCAGTTTCTTCAACTCAAACCTGTTGGTTTTTCTAGTCAGAAATTGTGGAGACTTATCTCCTGGCACTGGAACCCTGGGCTGGAGGGCCTGGTGTGGGGCCAGGACTCCTTGCTCCAGAGATAAACCCCCTAAATTTTTATCCACCACATGAGGGTGAGGGGTCAGCCCATTCTGCATCTGTGCCTCCCCTGCCAGTCTTGATGAATGTGGTTTCTTTAATTCCACAGTTGTCAGACTTCCATTCAACTCTATTTCTGAAAGTACTGAGTGATTCTTCATCATCACCCTTAACTGTCATAGCTTATATAAGAGAAAAAAGTATTGAGGTGTTACTTTATATTTCAAAGTTGTAATATCAGATTAATGATTTTGATAGTAGTGACAGCAGATACTGACTATGCATCTAGAAAACTTTTTTTGAAAGAGACTATTTCATAGATTGTTTTATTATTTGGTCCCCAAAGTTTCCTAATGTGGGAGATGAAAAAATGCCAGAGACTCTACTACTTTACTTCTCTTATTTGAATTTTTGTAACTTTTGTAAGAAGCTTTAAATCTTCCCCAAACAATTTAAAATTATATTCAAGTAAGGCTAATGTCTTCTTTTATTTTTATTATGAATAACCAATTATCCCAGATAGCAAAACTGACATACATGTGTCCCTTTAATTTCCTTTATTTTATTTTTAATTGGACTCTTATTTGTTAATCACATATAAACAGTAATAATAGTACTTTAGTTTCCCTTTAACATTTTAAACACAGATAGAAATCCTGGAAGTGATTCATTTTCTTTTCTTATTTTTTGAGATTGTCTTTTCAAAAGGGATGACTTAAAATTGATGATGCTACTTTTTCCAAAGCTAGAATCAATAGAATAGCCAATTTAAAAAACAAAACAAAACAAAACATAGTGCTAAAATAAGGTACATTATTCCCGTCATCTTCTCTGAGAATTTGCCTACATTATGAACACAAGTATACCCAATGCTTCTGTGAACTACTAAGAACCTTCAGAATGATCTTGAATATGGTGGTAGAGTGCTAAGCAACATGCTAGTTTATTTTAGTAGCTATTTAAATTTTTCTAAATATTATAAAATTCATTATTTCATTTGTTTCTAAGTAAAATCATGAGAAATTGGCAGGATATATATATATAACATTTCTTTTTTAAAGATGACAAAAACAGTCTCAGTAAATTGAATTGTATTGCTGGCTTCTGAGTGACAGGGATTGGTTCAGAAAAGGGTTTGTTTTACAGTAATTGCACAGTTTCTCCATATTTATCAGTGTCTTTATAAGTAAAACCATATAACTGGGCTTTTAATTTATTTCATATGGCTTCATTCTTCTGGTGAATAACAGTTATGGAAATGTTGGAGATGTGTATTTGCAACAAAGAAAAATAAAGTTGTATTTCTTCATATTGTTGCCTGATATCCTTTATATTCTGCTCCATTTTATTATTAAATACTACTATTGCCTTATAGGTAGGTCAGTTAAGCAATTAATGTGTCAATTAATAATTATGTTATCAATCATCTTCTATATGTTAAGCAAATATATGTACCATAGTGACTAAGAAAGACTTTATAAAACCCTCATTCACAATGAAATTGACATAGGCTACTGTATAAGAAATACCACTAAAATTTTACTAAAAAACTAAAATAAATTTCAATGTAAGCACTCATTATATATGTAGTTCTATCAGTGAATACTATAAAAATCCTGATGAAGAAAAGCTACTGTTCCTTGTGGGTAGGTAATGGACTCCTAAAATTTCCACAGAAAGAGGGGAATTAAATTATCATGTGAGTATCAAGAGTGCAGATATGTAATTTTTAAGTATCATGTGATTCTTTGACCCATACAGATATAATATAATTTTCTTGTTGTGGTAGTCCATGAAGATAAGTTAGGAAAAGGGAACTTCACTTGGAAAGCATTTTGCCTAACAGTTAGAAGAGTCATATTTCTTACTATAATAAGTGAAGAAGTGATAGTTAAGAGCTCATTAAAATATATATTATTCTAATTACTTAATTTTCTAGTCTATGCTGATAAATTTGGTTTAGTGTAATTTTGTCTTCTCTGTCTACTGTAGACCTCGACACCTGATAAACATTAACTGAATATGGAAAGTCTGTTCTTGAAAGAAAAAGATCATCAGAGTGTTAAAGCTGATGCAAGTGTTGTAGTAATTTGTCAAATTTCAGACTTATAAAACTATATTTTAGAAGAGATCACAAAAGACAAATATTTCAAAATTGATTTTTAAAAAAGAAGATATTATATCCAGAAAAGTGAAATTGCTTCCCAAAAATTACACAAAAAAACAAGGAATTCCTTTCTAAGCTTGAATTTTTATAAAAAATTCAGGAAGATTTTTTTCAAAAGTTGATTTTTTACAAATATGATTATATTTGCTATTAAACAATATTAAAGGTACTAAATACTCGAGACACTTAAAAACTCTCAATTTCATTATTTTATATATTCAGAATATCTATTAAGTCAATTATAAATATAAATAGATAAATAGTAAAGTCTTTGTAAATTATATCCACAAATATAAACTAATTAATATAAGATACATGAGAATGAATATAGACATACCAACACATACACACATGTAAATACACAAACTTGCAATGAAAAATAAACATGATATAGTTATTCCATTTATTTTGAATATTCTCTTTTAGTAACTATGCATTGAATACAAGTTTTTGGATCAGAAAGTGATAACATTCTCTCTCTTAGTATCTAACTTTACTATCTGGGAGTGACTTAGGTACTCAGGTGTCTTGACTTATGTCTCTGTCAGTAAGAGGCAAAGCCACAAAAACCTCTGATAAATACACCCTGTTCTCAAGAAGAAAATGAACTGATTTTATTCTCTCACCAGGGATATATGTGCTAGATATGTCTAATGGTCACAGGTGGTCTGATCTGATCTTTTCCTATTTTAGTTGAGAAATAGCTTTTCACACATAGGATAGTTTACTTCTCTTCAGCTCTTAAAATGAAATATCCTTGCATTTGTGACCAATATGAACTCACCTTCTTTTTATCTTGATAAAATCTCCCCATAGATAGAACTTGGAAAAAATTTTAATATTTAGAGGATAAAAAATATCCTTTATAATATACACAGCAAAAACTTATGTGTGCATGTGGTAATTTTATTATTTTTTACTACTTATTTAATTTCCAACTTTTATTTTCACAACATGAAATATTATATTTTGTACAAAATTTTCATTGAAATAAAATTATCTTCATATGCCTTATGTCAAAAATGGTTTTAATTTTATAATCTTTGGCTGGACTATTAATTCAAACATTCTTGGAATATGAATTGAAATGGTCCATACAAAGCAATTAAGGGCATTCCAAGCAAAAGTGAAATACAGAACACCATGTCATGGTTGTGGAAACAGAGTAACTAGATGTGTGGTCAGACACTTTCTATTTATTCGATAATACTGTTGGATTTAAGAAAAAGTAAAGACTGATATGAAACAATATTAAATTCAACTGACTTCTTTGTGCCTGAGTAGGAAAACAAAAAAAGCAGTTATCCCTTTACATTTTAACCAGAATTACGACCATATTGAGATTAACTGTTTCTTTGAGTCATTAAATCTGCTCTGTTGTGCTTGCTACTACTAATAAACTAATTGCAGGAAAGGTGTCCTAAGGCCAAACTGAGATATCACTAACATCTCTGAATCAGTAGGTTTTGAGAAATAAATCGTGCTGGGAAAAATATGTTTATTCTTTCTAGTTAGAAGAAAACAATAAAAAGTAGAGGAGTTTAAAAAAGACACATATTCCAATACTTCTCTCTGACACCTCATTTATATTTGCTCAATCTGTTTCAACTTGCAGGATTCTTTCAGTCCTCCTTGTTTAATTATTTCCAAATCAATCCATAGTAATGAATGTAAAAAGTACATATGGCAATATACAAAGATTGTTAGAATGGTAAATTTTGTTTTGTACATTTTCTTACAAAAATAATAGTTTTTTAAATTAATGGTTTAATTACTTCAAAAGTATGTTTAGTGTTCGAATGAGTTATAGATGAAAAACAGTCTCCACTTTTTTTATGATATTCTGATAAAAATATTTAAATTACACACTGAAATGCATATTATTTAAAAATACCCAGTGATGTTACTGTGAAGATTTTGCTCAGGCAAAATTATTAATATTTTAAGATTAGCATTTTCTACTAGAGTTCTGAACCAGGCATTTCTCTTAAAGTTGTTTGATGCTGTTCATAGTTCATGATCATAAAAGCCTCAGATTTTTAAAATATGTAATTTAGTTCTCACCAGGGACACAACATAAAATGAATGTCTTCTATAATGACAGACAAATTCTGAATATTGAGTCATACATATACTGATATTTCCTGGTGCCGCAGCACAGTGCTCACTCATTTAATTTGCAGTTCAGTACTACCCTTTAGAAACATTAATAAATTATATTTTTCCAAAGAATCCACCCCATATCTCATGCCTCAGTGTTTTCTTCATAAGCTTTAGTTTATATTTCCATGTGTTCTACTTCAATTGATTATTTATCATTTTTAAATATATTGAATAATTCCTTGACTTCTTTACTTTTTCATTTATAATGTTAACTCCCATTAAGAATCCTTATTTTATAAATTCTATTAAAATCTTTTCTGGCTGGTGTAGCTCAGTGGATTGAGCACAAGCCTGTGAACCAAAGGATTTATGGTTCGATTCCCAGTCAAGGCACATGCCTTGGTTGTGGGCCAGGTCCCCTGTTAGGGGGCCTGCAAGAGGCAACCACACATTAATGTTTCTTTTTTTTTAACATTTTTAAAATTTATTTTAATTGTTGTTCTTGTACAGTTTTCTGTGTTTTGCTCCCATTCCAGCCCACCACCCCAGCCCTTCCCACCCCCCTCCCATTTCCACCCCCGCTAGTTTTTGTCCATGTGACCTTAATACTTGTTGCTCCAAACCCTTCCCCTTTCCCCCTGAAATTCCCTCACACATTGATGTTTCTCTCTCTCTCATTCTCCTTCGCTCCCCCCCTCTCTAAAATAATTGTAAAATATCCTTAAAATATATATAACCATATTAAAACTTATTTGATATTTTCTTTCAGATCATTAATAACAAAGATATGTATCTGGACCTTGCACCAGGAAGTTGATACTCACTTTGATGTTTATCATATACATTTTCTTATGGTCTGTTATTTTATATTCCATGACAACAGTACAGATAAGGATTTATATTATATTTTATTTGATATTCACAAATTCATATGGCACACTTATATAATATATTCTAAAACACTTTGATGAAATTAACCTTAATACTGATACAGTTTAATTTACAAATAAATTTTGTTCTTAAACATATTTGAGTTATTATACATGACTCATTTGCCCTGCTAGGGATTAATTATATATAAATTGATAACCTACAGCACCTATTGTTTATGTAACTAGACACTGTATGTACTTAGTCTTACATGTGCACATGCTGTGAGGCACACAGTGTCATAGAAATTTTGGTATGGAATTTTGATATGGAGTAGACAGACCTGACTCCTGTGCTGCATTATCATATCTGAACCATGATAACTTATCGAGGTGTGATTCTTTGATACAAACTATAACTCAGGGGTAAATGTTCAAAAAATTGACAGCCATGATTATGACAAAACAATGTCCCAGAGTAACTAATATTTTCCTATCTATATTTTGTTTTGTTTTACATCTCTCCACTTAACACTGTCATAATTCATGAGAGAAGAGAAATTAATTGAAAGTAAATTAAATGACACACTGTGAAATTAATTACAATATTCTTAAAGTAGAATAACCAAAAGGATTGATATGTATCCTGTTCAGTTTATTGATTTTTTAATATTTAGAATATGTCTATGTTGGTGAATATCCCATGTGCAATTGATAAAAATATGTACTCTCCTGTTGTTGAATGCATCATGTTATGACTGTTTGGTCAAGTTAATTAATGTTTTATTTCAGTCCCTCTTTATTCTTTCACTGAACTTTTAAAGATCTGTTTTATATTTTACTAAAAGGAAAGTTAATGTCTAGAGATATAATCATGGATTGGTCTATTTCTTTACATTTTATTTATTTAATTGTATACTGAAACATTTTTTTAAGATTGTATTTTTAGAGAGTGGGGAAGAGAGGGAGAAAAACATTGATATGTGGGAGAGAAACATAAATCAGTTGCCTCTCATACTCGCCCTGACAAGGGACTGAAACTGCTACCCAGTCATATGCCCTGATAGGGAATCGAACCCACAACCTTTTTTTCTGTGGAATGATGTCCAACCAACTCAACCACACAAGTCCAGGCTGAAACTCTCTTTTTAAGTGCCTGCACATTAGAACTATCATATCTTGTTGTTAAATTAACTCTTCTACCATTATGTAACACCACTTTTTATCCCTGGTAATAGTCCTTATTTTGATGCCTACTTTGACATTTACTGCTTTTTAGTCAGTAGTCCACCCTTCTTCTTATGACCTATGTTATTACATTTGAAGTGGGTTTCTTGCAGACAGCACAGAATTGGGTTTTGTATTTTTACTCAATTTGACCATCTCTTTTAATTGGTAGGTTCAGAACATTTATATTTTATATGATTATTGCTAAGTTTGGATTAAAATATCATGCAAGCAGTTTTCTATGTATTCCATCTGTTCTTATTTCTCTTTCCTTCTTCATCTGTCTTGTTTAGGATCAGATGATTATATATGATGTCCTACTTATCTCCATGTTGACTTCTTTTTTATACTTCTTGTTTATGGGAATTTAGATAGGATAGAATTAAGAAATATATACTGGCAAAAAATAACTAGGCCCTGAAAACTTTCCATAGACTCTAGTTTTCAAGGAAAGAAATACAAAGGATTTTGACAGCACTTTTATTTCCAAACCAATCAACAACCAGAGGTATAGTTAAGAGTCATTCAAAATAAAAATACAAACAAACAAATGAGATCTTATAGGTGGATAATACACCACATATATAAAGCAAACATATTTTGTTTTTCTTTAAAAAATGAGAAAGTACGGGAAAAAGGGGAAGGGTTTACAGGAACAAGTGTAAAGGACACATGAACAAAAACCAGGTGGGGTGGAAAGGGGAGGGAGGTGGGGGGGCTGGAGCAGTGTGCTGGGATGGGAGTAAAAGACAGAAAACTGTACAAGAACAACAATTAAAATAAAAATTAAAAAAATGAGAAAATAAATACTTAAAGTTTTTTGGGCCACCTAAGGTCTTAGGTCTTTTGTGTACATTGTTCTCTGTGTTTTGTTTTTGTTTTTGTTTTTTTTTCACTGTTTTAAAATGTAAAACCCACTCTAGGTCATGGGCTGTACAAAACAAACCATGAGCTGGACTGTGCACCTGGGCCTTGGTTTGCCATCTCCTATTTCACAGCATTTTCTAATACTGCGTACTTGGAGAATGTAGGTGCAGTGAGTGGTGGCTGGATGTGACATGGACCCAGCAAAGGAGAAGAACACTCCCTCTGCTAATAAACATGACCTCTGTTAATAAAGTAGAATGTAGAATATGGTCTTGGAATAGTGTGCGCACTTCTTGCTGGAGCTGTAAACTATCAAGTGAGTCTGTATGGGCGCAATTAGAGCCAGTCCCAACATACTAACCAGGATTTAGCACCTTCTATTTAACCCAAGAACTGACATCGTGAGTATATAAAACCTATGAATTTTCTTTTACCCTTTGCTCTTAAGAATTTACTTAGCTCATGTTAGCATTTTGTTTGTTTATTTTTACCATTCTTAAATGTGACCAATTGGTAGAGAATAATCATGATTGATGTTGATAACTTCATTTGACACTGCCTCTACAAGGTTCTTAAACTTAAATGAACTAAAGTTGACTCATTTTCAGAAATGATAATGTCTGATATTTTGTGCTATAATATAGAGTTTGAAAAAAATATATGAGATGGAACCAAAAGAGTTAAAAATTTTGCAAAAACAGGAGGACAAAAACAAGAATTTTTGCCTAAATTCTGATGAAAATACATGTGAATTTTACTTAGAGTTATTGGAATCTCCAACAAGAAATGTTCCAGAAGCAGTGGAATGTTCCTGAAGCAGCTTATGATGCAAGCGCAATCCTTGCTGCATTATTTTGCCTTATTTCAATAATAGAGTATAAACAAAATAAATACATGATGATGATGATGATATTATTAGAATAACAGTTTGAATTCTCTAAGACATGTATTAATTTGGTTGAATTGCAAATTACTTTAATTCTATATCCCCTACCATGTCCAAACACATATTTAGACTAATGTGAAGCACAAGTCAATCTAGGATTCCATGCACTTCATCTTTTCATTGAAGTACATAAAAAGATAAGTCAAAAATGTATTGATATCAAAATGTCATTTATAATGGTAAAGAGCTCAGGACATCTGCCTCAAAATTTCTATTCTGGCAATGAAGGTAGGTGTCAAGTATTTAGCCAAGAGCTTCAGATGTAAAAGCACATATTACCCTGGAATGGAACAAGCTTTAATTAGCTGACTCTTAGATTAATAAATCCTAGAAAATGTGTGCAAGAAACAATGTCCATAAATCTATTCAAATACCTTTTAAAGATTTTTTTTTTCATTTTTAGAGAGAGGGGAAGGGAGAGGGAGAGGGAGAGAAACATCAATGTGTGGTTGCCTCTCATGCACCCTGTACTAGGGGCTTGGCCCACAACCTAGGTGTGTGCCATGACTGGGAATCAAACCAGCTACCCTTTGATTCGCAGGCCGGCACTCAATCCACTGCATCACAACAACCAGGGCTCAAAATATTCTTTTAAATTAAGTATTTTGTTTGACTCACCAATACTATTGACTCACATTCTCAAGAGTAGGTTAAACAGTTTTCAGAATTGAGAAACTGTTCTTGTTTGCATAATCATCCTTTCTTTCTTTTTTCTTCTCTTAAGTTTGAGTTCCTTATTTCCAGAATTTGGTGTAACACTTTCCAAAACATATTATAAAATATGTTAGAATATTTGTCTGTAAACTATTAATAAAGAACAAGAGACTGGGAAAAGTTAAGGGGTTTGCCCTTACAGCCAAACAATTAAAAAGAAATGCAGTTCTAGAACATACCTACTTTCTTTAAAGGGTTATCTATTGAGGAATGTTATATAATTTCTCTCACTTTATTGAAAATTTGTATAATAAGAAAAAAATTAGGCCTGTTAGAATTAATTTAAAAATTATCATTTTTTTATTTTAAATATATGTGAATATTGGGAAATTTAACTTCTGTATCATGAGACTATTTGCTTTTTTGTTGTAAAGTGTCATTACTATATAGTTGAGTAGTCATAAGTAGTGATTAATACTTCATTTGCATGATGATATGCATGATTTTTTTCTTTTGAGAGACAGATTTATGTTAAAGTCTAGTTTCCATTAAGTTTCAAAATTATATTTTAATTCCTGCAATTGAATTACTTTTTAAAAGTGTATTCTTAATACAAAAAAATGACAAGTCTAGGGGTCATTCATGCCTATTGAATGATTCGTCATATTTAGTCTCCTTTGCTGTACATCCCAAACAAGCTCTGACAACTCATTTTTCATCAGCTGCTTCTTAAAATCATAAGCCAATTGTGCATTTAAGCTAGAGAATGAACCTCAGGGCATGCCCATCTGTCTAAACAAATAAGCACATATACAACCTACTTAAGGGGAAAGATTGTTCTTTAAACTGAGGTGATGGATGTGAAAGTTTAAGAGATTGAAAAGCACACAGCTTAATGTATTGCTTTTCATTTCTATAATTATGTTTTTGAAATAAATTACTGACTTTGGATAATTTTTACTATTCTTATGAAAATGATGTTATCATTAAAGTGTTTCCATATTAACATAGGTAGCTACAAGCATGAAGAAATGCATTAAAAATGGTAAGTGAACATTGCAGAAATAAAAACTCCATTATGACTATTTTAAATATAGATACCTATCCCTAGTGAATTAAAACAAATTTAAAGTACATTAATTGCTTTAACTAAAATCTGTGTAAAAATAGCAAGCAATTCTTAATAAAACCTGGTTGTGATATTTTAAAAAAAACAGGATAGCAAGAACACAGTTATATCCAATTCAATCAAATATCATAATAATGCATTTATTCTTACAGAAGGATTTTTACCCTTTAGCCCATGCTACCATAAATACACACACACACACACACACACACACACACAAACCCTGCAACAAGTGTATATTAAATTTTAAAAGACAACTTACATTTACAACAGTGCAAAATAAATTGTCTTCTCTACAACTAAGTGAGTCAAAGAGTTATCATAATTGAAGTGAACATCTCATTTACCAGTGTGGTGAAAAGCATGGTTGATGTGAGAAGAGTTCATATGAACTAAAGTGAACAAATCATTGGAAGTGTAAATTAAATGATTTGCCGTGTGTGTGTGTGTGTGTGTGTGTGTGTGTGTGTGTGTGTGTGTAGGGGCATTTCTCACTACTACTTTCCTTTGAAATATAAAGGACAGCATTAAAATTAAGAAAGGGGAATTATTAAAAATGGTTTACAAGGTACAAACTTAGAGAAGAAAATAGATGGAACAAGCATGATAATGAAAAACCAAAAAGTAGTCTAAGAAGATATGTGAATGCATGAAGTATTTTTCTTCATTAATCTTTGGAAAAGGTAGTTCATGAAATTAGAGGTAATGATTTCTATTCATAGAGTGGTACACAAAGACTTGGAATAATTTTCATTCATAGAAAACAATTTATCCACAATTTTGAAAATCATCCTATTTTTTGCATGTGCAATTTTGCTCACCCAAAATCTTAATTATAACCTAAAACCTTTGCTCTATTTTTTTCCTAATTTGAAAAGTTAAGTGCTCTAGCTATAATTTAAAAATTGATTCAATATTGTTTTAAGAATCCATTTTGCATCATTATAATTCTTTTTACTAGAATAAAGGTTTCCAAATTAGTTGGCTGGCTTTTTCATTTTACAGAAATTCAAATGATACAGTTAGTACCTTCATGCCAACTTTTCCCATTAAATAGTATAATTGTGGGATTTATTCATACTGTAGTCAATTATTTAAAGTTGTAAATCAATACTTGGCATATAGTAGATATTGAAAAATATTAACTACTGTTAGTAATATTTCTGTTCTTTTTCTCTTTCAATATCCTTCTCTTTCCCAATACTTTTCTTTCATGAGGCCACATGTTCCCCTTTTCCATGGTTTATACTTCTTTTGGTGAAAAATATTTACCAGTTGATTTGTAAAAATGGATCCATGAAAAATGTTAAAGTTGTTGCTCATTGGAAAATGATTTTATTCTACACCCTCACTTCATTAAGAATCTCTACTATAAACTGTTTAAATTAAGAATTCTGAAACTTTGCTCTTTGGTTTTATTCTGTTTTCTTATTGACATTTAGATATTTTGCTTATTTCTAATTTTCTCTGTGTTCTTTTCTTTCACTCTGGAAGAGTTTAGAATCTTTATTTTACTCTTGTATTCTGCAAATTAGCACTGACATATGTTTTAGACTGAGTCCTTCTTTAATTTCATTCTCAGGGTTCTTTCTGGACATTTTCATTCTTGAGAGGATTACATACGGTCAAAAAATAAAAGTTTTCTTATGTAATTATTTGAATATTTTCATATTCATTTTATATTTCTCTCAGAAAATATGTTTACCTGGATGTCAAGTCTACTAAATTCATCTATTTTTTTTTATTTTCTTTGTCTCAAATTTCCTCCTACTTTCAATAATAAATCAATTTGATATTTAACACTTCTATTAAAATATTTTGACTGTTGTTTTTTTTTATTTTAATTTTTGTTCTAGTACAGTTTTCTTCTACTCCATTACCAGCCCACTGCCCCAGGCCTCCCCACCTCCCTCCTATTTCCACCCCCCTTAGTTTTTGTCCATGTGTCTTTTATACTTGTTGATCTAAACTGTTCCCCTATTCCCCTGAAATTCCCTCCCCTCTCCCCTCTGATGACTATCAGCCTGTTCTCAATTTCAGTGTCTTTGGTTATATTATGCTTGTTCATTTGTTTTGTTGATTAGGTTCCTGTTAAAGGTGAAATCATATGGTATTTCTCTTTCATTTCCTGGCTTATTTTGCTTAGCATAATGCTCTCCAGTTCCATCCATGCTGTCGCAAGGGGTAGGAGCTCCTTCTTTTTTTCTGCTGCATAGAATTCCATACTGTAAATGTACCATAGTTTCTTGATCCATTCATTTACTGATGGGCACCAAGGTTGCTTCCAACACTTGGCTATTGTAAATTGTGCTGCTATGAACATTGAGGTGCATAGGTTCTTTTGGATTGGTGTTTCAGGGTTCTTAGAATATAATCCTAGCAGTGGAATTGCTGGGTGAAAAGGTAGATCCATTTTTAGTTTTCTTAGAAAATTCCATACTGCTTTCCATAGTGGTTGTACCAGTCTGCAATCCCACCAAAAGTGCACTAGGGTTCCCTTTTCTCCACAACCTCTCCAAGACTTGTTGTTTGTTGCTTTGTTTATGATGGCCATTCTGACTGGTGTGAAGTGGTATCTCATTGTGGTTTTAATTTGCATCTCTCTGACAGTTAGTGATATTGAGCATCTATTCATGTGTCTCTGGGTCATCTGTATGTCCTCCTTGGAGAAGTGTCTGTTCAAGTCCTTTGCCCATTTTATTAATTGGCTCCCTGTGTTCTTAGAGTGGATTCGTGTAAGTTCTTTATATGTTTGGTAGATTAAACCCTTGTCTGAGGTATAATTGGCAAATACATTTTCCCATACAGTTGGTTCACTTTTAATTTTAATACTGTGTTCTTGTCTTTCACCTCCTGGCTTATTTCGCTTAGCATGATGCTCTCCAGTTCCATCCAAGCTGTTGCGAAGGGTACGAGCTACCATATGATCTCACCTTTAACGGGACCCTGATCATCAGAACAAACAAACAAGCATAATATAACCAAAGACACTGAAATTCAGAACAAGAGAGGAAAGTGGTAGGAATTTCAAGGGAAAAGGGGAAGAGTTTAGAGCAACAAGTATAAAAGACACATGGACAAAAGCTGGGGGGTGGAAATGGGAGGGAGCTGGGGAGGGCTGGGGCAGTGGGCTGGGATGGGAGTAGAAGAGAGAAAACTGTACAAGAACAACAATTAAAATAAAATTTAAAAAAATACTGTTTTCTTTAGCCATGCAGAAGCTTTTTATTTTGATGAGATCCCATTTGTTTATTCTTTCCTTTATGTCCCTTCTTTTAGGGGACATATCAGTAAAAATGTTGCTTTGTGAAATATCTGAGATTTCCCTGCCTATGTTCTGGTCTAGGACTTTAATGGTGTCATGGCTTATATTTAAATCTTTTATCCGCCTTGAGTTTATTTTTGTGTATGGTGTAAGTTGATGCTCGAGTTTCTTTTTTTGCACATAACTGTCCAGTTTTCCCAAAACCACTTGTTGAAGAGGCTATTTTTACTCTATTTTATGTTGCTGCCTCCTTTGTTGAATACTAATTGACTGTAGAGACTTGGGTTTATTTCTGGGCTCTCTGTTCTATTCCACTGCTCCATTTATCTGTTTTTATGCCAATAATACCAGGCTGTTTTGATTACAGTGGTCTTGTAATACACTTTGGTGTCAGGTATTGTGATCCCTCCTACTTTGCTCTTCTTTTTCAAAATTGCTGCAGCTATTCGAGGTCGTTTATGGCTCCATATAAATTTTTGAAGTGTTTGGAGCTGGGGAGGGCTGGGGCAGTGGGCTGGGATAGGAGTAGAAGACAGAAAACTGTACAAGAACAACAATTAAAATTTAAAAAAAGTTTTTTTTTTGTTTTTTTTTTTTTACTTAAAAGATGGCTGATGTTTGGACCAAAACATTGCATGAGTGTTTATAGCAGCTTTATTTGTAACATCCCAAAACTGGAAATGTCCCAGATATCTTTCAATAAGCAAATGGGTAAACAAATTGCAATAGATCAACACAATGTAATACTATACAGAAATAGAAACAACTATTGTTACATACAACTGGGATAAATCTCAATGGAACTATTTTGAGTGAAGTATGGCCAATTTCAAAACATCATGTATTATTGTATGATTCAATTTCTGTTACATTCTTCAAGTGACAAAATTACACAGATGGAGAATAGTTTAGAAGTTTCCAGGGGTTGGAGTTTGGGGAGGATTGTGATCTGTCAGGCTACAAAAAGGTAGTATTAAGAATATAATATTTAAATACTAATTTAAAAATAATATACAGAGCTCACATTTTATTAATAGAACAGAATACAAAACTCAAATATAGACTTTGTCAGTCATATGTATACTATTGAAGAAATACCTGAAATAATAAGACACTTTTTATATTCAACTTTTATATTCTCCTTTACATGTATTTAATTCTTTATTCTTCAGTCTTCAGTTTTCTACATTTCTTATTTTACAGCTATCATTCTGTAAAAAATTTGATCATATATTTCAATTAAAAAAATCCCAGGAGGATTTACTATTGAAAATATTCAACTCTTTTTAAGTCAGTCTCGCAAAATTTGTAAGTTAGCATATATGAATAGTATTTACCTTCACTCTTTGAGTCTAAAGATTCTTTGATTATTCTTTTATTGTAAGTAAACAAAAAACTTGGATAATAAAAGTATATGTTGTAATAGATAATAAAATTATATATAATGATATATTAATAAAAGTATATAATAATAGATAATAAAATTATTTATAATACTAATATATTGATTTTTATCTGCCACAAAACATTGTGTTTTTTTTGTGTTTTGGGTTTTTGCTACTGTTATTGTTTTTTAAATCCAATACAGGACAAAATGCTACTTTGGACAATATTTCCATCCTCTGGTCAAAAACAAAATTTGTCAATTGATTGAATAGTTTAACCCACAAAGCAGAAGAAACTAGATTGTCAATGGCAGCATGAAATAAGGGATTGTTTTGCAGTCTAGAATCAAAATTGTCCAAGTAAAACAAGATATCTATTGCTATATTCAGTAAACTTTTCTTTCAAATATGAAAACTAAGTAAATAAAATCTCAGTAGAACAAATAGTGAGAAAATTCATCACTATAGCATCCTTCTTGCAAGAAACATGAACTGATTTTCTTCAGGAAGAAGAAATTGTACAGGTTAGAAATGTGATTCTACATAAAAAAGAAGAGTTTTGGAAAAGGAATAAAAATGTTATTTTTGTCATTATTGAAGAAATAACTGTTTAAAGTTATAACAGTTGTAATGTATTAGGTGGTTATAGCACATGAATATGTGAGCTTAATGGCAGCAACATCATAAAAGCTGGAGGAAGGAATCATAAACATTAAATGGACCTTCCTCCCAAGAGGATACACAGATGGCAAATAGACATGTGAAAAGATGCTCAACATGACTAATCATCAGAAAACTTTTCAACTGCTAGAAAATGTAGCATAAGAGAAAATTGCATGACCTTGGGTTTGATGATAAGCTTTAAAATATAACACCAAAAGCAATATCCATGAAAAAATAGACCTTATTAGAATTAAAAATTTGTTCTCTATAAAAGTTATTATTAATAGAATAAAAAGATGAATCACCAATTGGGAGAAAAGATTTGCAAAATGCATATCTGATAAAGGACTTATATCCAAATATATTTTAAAAATTCTAAAATTCAACAATAACCTCATTAACAAAAACATACAGGTAGCAAATAAGCATATGCAAAAAATGCTCTACATTATTGGTGTTCCAAGAATTGCAAATTAAACAATAATTTTCCCAAACTGAAACATTTATAATAGCTAAAATTTAAACAAGCAAAGGACAATTCCTGATGATATATACTAGTGATATGGAGCAATAGGAACTCTCTTAAGGTACTGGTGATAACAAAAATTGATGAGGCCACTTTAGATGACAGTTTGGCAGTTTTTACAAAATTACACATCATCTTACCATATACATCAACAATTTCTCTTTTAGAAATTTATACACTAATTTGAAAAACAATTTAAAAACAAGTGCTGAAAGCAACCTAACTGTCCACCAGTAAACGACTCAATAAAAAACTATGGTACATTTACACAAAGGAATACTATGCAGCAGAAAGAAGGGAGGATCTCCTACCCTTTGCGACAGCATGGATAGAACTGGAGAGCATTATGCTAAGTGAAATAAGCCAGGTAGTGAAAGACAAGTGAAAGATACCATAGGATCCCACCTATCAATGGAACCTAGTCAACAAAACAAACAAGCAAGCAAAAAATAACCAGAGACATTGAAATAATGAACAAACTAATAGTAACCAGAGAGGAGAGGAAAGAAGGATAATGGAGGAAAATAGGGAAGGGCCATTAAGGAACTTGTATAAAGGACCCATCGAACAAAGCCAAAGGAGGGGAAGGTTTGAGGGTGGGAGGCAGGGATGGGTGGGGTGGGGTGTGTGGTGGGATGAAAATGGGGAGAACTGTGCTTGAATAACAACAAAAAAGTAATTAATTAATTAATTAATAGAAAATATGTCCCCTCCCCAAAAAACGAAGAATACACTACATATGGATTTTTATGGAAGCTTTATTCATAATCAGCAGGAAAAAATGAATAAATAAATAAAAGCAATAAAGAAACTCTTCCTTAGGCTAATAAATGAACCGCAGGTTATCTATACAAAGGAAATAATATTCAATGTTAAAAATAAAATAAACTACCAAGCCATGAAAATACATGGATAAATCTTAAATTCTTATTTATAACTGAAAGAAGCCAGTCTCATAAAGCAACATAATGTATGATTCCAATTATATTCTGGGAAAGGCAAAACTACAGAGTCAGTTAACAAATCAGTAATTTCCAGGGGCCCGTAAAGAGAGTTCATAGATAAAACATAGAAAATATTTTAGGGCAATAAAACTATTGTCTATGATACCATAAATGTGAATCTAAAACATAAAGTATTTGACAATGCTCATAAAAATTTATAGCACAAAAAATGAACTTTATTATATATAATCTTTTAGGAGATCTGGGATTCCTGGGTAGAATGTTACAAAGAATATAAATATATTATGAATGTATAAAACAACGTCAACAAAAGGAGTTGGGGCTTTAAAGGGGCTAGCCTAAGCTATTCTGGAAATAAGTGTTTTCTATAAGACTAAACTCCAAAGAAGTTGTATGTATAGACTATACTTTAGTTGATAAACTAGTTCTGCTGGATGGTATAGAAGGTATTTAAAGGTTGTTCAGATGGTGGATTTCTAAAGTTCTCATTATACACACACTAAAAAAAAATGTAACTATATGAGGTGATGAATGTCTTAATAGTCTTTATTGTAGTAATTATTTAGCAATATAAAAAGTCACTACGTTGTATACCTTAAACACATAGAATATCATAAACAATAGGAAATAACTTTTAAAAATTCTGATACCATTTTATAAGCATACTGCAACCAAACAATGAAGTAAAGAAAGATAGAATGTTGAAGGGAGGTTGCCCACTGCTTAAATGGGAATTTACAGATAAACAAGAAGAGGAAGACAGAATGATCTATATGGTAATGGATTACAGTTGGAGATTTCACTATAAACTCAGGTTTAAGTTAGTATAGATACTGATGGTTATATATAGAAATATTAATAAATGTGCTACACACACGTATCTCTTTGCTCCATCAGCTAAAAGAGCCTAGATGCAAAAGCATCCTAGGAACAATCATACCAAGTACCCAGATATTGCTTTATAATATGATTTCTAACATGATTTCAAAATAAAATAAACCAGAGAGCTTAAAGAAATGATTGATTTAGGAATGGGACAGGGAATAAACAAACTCAGCATATAGTATCATGTATTGTCAGATAGGAAGAAAATGATGGGAGGAAACATAGAAAGCTGTAAGGAAACCCCAAATGATTGGGGGTATGTGACAGGGACATAGGAATAGACTGAAAATTTTTCAATTAACAAATGTGCAATAGTTTAGTGACAAAATAAATAAAGTAGTAGAAATTCATAATTTGAAGTATAAGATGAAAATTCATGAACCCATACTGGTATAAATAAGGTAACTAAAAATGATTAATTAAATAAATAAATATCTTATGCAAAAAATCCAAATAATGTATGAAGATATTCTACCCTTAAGGGTTGGCTCATAACTCCACTTCCTTAGGTGTGGGTATGTGCAGTAATTTCTTTCAAACACAAAGGAGAAAAAGGTAAAAAAAAAAAAGTAACTTTACAGTGGAGAAATTGGACAAACATGACCTCGAACCAGGTGAGTATTGTTAAAATAAACCATAAGCCATATTGATAGCATTACTCTTGACTAATGTGGTGAGAGTAGCAATTTGTTTTGTGATCCTCCTCCAAAAACATATTCACTTATTGTAATCATGAGGAAAACATCAAACAATTTGCTGTGAGTGACAGTCCATAAAATATTTGATCAGAATTCAATGCCATCAAAGTGAGAAAAGTCTGAGAAACTAAATGTAATGTGTATTATGTATGGAATCCTAGAATAGATATAATATATTCATCTTTAAAATGCAAAGAAATGTAAAAATGAAAACAATTTAATAATGATGTATCAATGTTTTCATTAATTTTGACAAAGGTACCTTACAAATGCAAAATGTTAATAAAAGGAAACACAGTACAGTGATAAAGGTACTCTTCATACTATTTTTCTTCTTCTTAACAGTTCTATTGAAATATGATTCATATTTCATACTAGCTAAAAACTGAAAGTATACAATTAATAATTATTGGTATTTCACAGACATGTACAACCATAACCACAGTCAATTTTAGAATACTCTTATCACCTTAAAAAGAAAGCTTATACCCTTTAGCTATCACTCACTACTCCCCATCCCACTTCCCCAGCCACCAGTAACCACTAGTTTACTTTCTGTCTCTTATATTTCCTGTTCTGGATTATTCCATTTGAATGGAAAAGTATGTGTGGTATTTTGCAGCTGGCTTCTTTTGCTTAGAATGTTTTCAAGCTTTGTTCATGTTGTAGCCTGTGTCAGTACTCTATTCCTTTCAATAGTTAAATAATATTCTATTCTATGGATGTATGAGACTTTTATCCATTCATCAGCTGATGGACATTTGGGTTGTTTCCACCTTTTTGTAATAATGAATAATATTGTTATACACATTTTCATGCAATTATTTTGTATGGACATAATTTTCAGTAATTTTTCTAGTTTGTTTTCTTCTTAGTCTCTTTATTGTGCCTCTTTTGATAATGAATTCATCACATAGGTTGTATATATATTTTATTACATAAAAAGTTATAGATTAATAGATCACCATATCTTAGTCTTAATCATTTTATAGCTTGATTAATATTTGGAAATATTAACTTGCTTTATGGCATATGTTACTTTGTTTGCAATGAATGTGTAGAATGTGACATAATTGTGTTAACTAGAGCTGAGAAACCCCAGATATGCATGATTAACTAGATATCTGCATCCAAGTGAGATTCACAAATTTTAAAGCAGAGCTTTCAGAAGTATCTGTCATATCTACTTCTTTCTACTGTTATCTTAACTATAAGTTTTTGAAATAAAGATATTATGTGATATGATTCATATCCCTACCAAAAACGTTTCCTTCTTCATGATTCTGTGACATATGTGACATAAAGTTTAGAACATTTCTGATGCAAATGTTAAAACTGTATAAATTGCTATCTCTCTCCTCTTTTTTAAAAAATCACACCACTGAGAACATTATGCTAAGTGAAATAAGCCAGTCAGAGAAAGACAACTACCATATGATTTTACTCATAGTGGAAGCTAAGGAACAAATTGAACTAACAAGCAATATAGAGACACACTGATTGAGGGCAGGCTGATAGCTCTATGGGGGGGGGGGTTGGGAGTGGAGGAATCCAGCAAACAGAAAAAGGACTCATGACAGTGGAGTGGTGATTGAGGGGGGCAGAATGGAAGATGGTACATGGAACATAAATAGTAATAGAAAAATACAATAGGAGTTCATCATCACCAAATCCTTGTTATATGAAATGTTAAAGGGACTTATCTAAGAAAAAGAAGATCAAAAATACAAACAGTAAAATGACAACAAACTCACAACTATCAGCAACTGCACCTAAAAACACAAAAGCAAAAATAAACTAAGCAGACATCTAGAAGAGGAAGAGAATCACAGAAATGGAGATCACATGGAGGGTTAGCAACAGGGGAGCAGGAGGAGGGAGAATGGGGAAAAGGTACAGGGAATAGAAGCATAAGTGGTAGGTACAAAATAGACAGGGGGAGGTTAAGAATAGTATGGGAAATGGAGAAGCCAAAGAGCTTATATGTATGACCCATGGACATGAACTAAGGGAGGGGGAAATGTGGGTGAGAGGGGGTGCACAGGACAGAGGGGAATGAAGGGAGAAAATGAGACAACTGTAATAACATAATCAATACAATATACTTAAAAGAAAAAAACAATAAAATGGTTTACAAAGAAGAAAAGAAGAAAAATTAATAAAATAACACCACTGAAATTTAATACCGTTTAATAGACAAAAGGTATCCATTTAAGTCCATATCAGTCTTTGTCTGTAAGAAACAGCATTCATTACAACTTTGACAATTATTTCAGTTAACCAGGATGCCTAAATTCCGGTTGATATTGTATCTAAACATCTTAAATAAGTAGAGAGTTTGCCATTGTACAGACTACAAATTATTAAAAATAAAGTGAAAGGCACACTTTCATAAGTTCCCTTACCTACTAGTCACTGTTTATTATATTCATATATTCCCAAAATTCAATGCTTTATTATTGACTTCCCCCAATCTGTGGAGCTAAATGATTGTATAATTAGAAACATAACAACAAATTTAAAAATCAGTCTTTCTTTACCATGTTAAGTAAGAAAAAGGGCAACTATTAAATAAATATCTATGTCAATAAACAGTAGAAATTTAAATTAAAGATAGCTATAAAATAATTTAGACCAAGGAAAGCTTGATAGAAAATGAGCTAAATATTTTAAGCTATGGCCACAATTGCTATACAGTAGTAGGAAAAAGTAGGTTTACAATTGTGAGTACACAAAACACAGTTTATTCTTGTATTATCATTCATTAATTGTATTATTTCCATTCAAACAAATATGAACCTACTTTCTCAACCCCTTTATTGTCCATTGAGTCTTAACAGGCAACATACACATGAGTAAGAATGTTCTCTTTTACTGAATATAATTCTCATTAAATTTGGAAAGAAAAGCAATGCTATTCTTCTAGCCTCCTTACCCTCCTCAATTTTGAGCTCTTCTTTCCTGTTTATTAAAATGGCCATGAATTAGTAGCCAGGTCCTTTAATTCACTAATTCATCCATTTCTTTATTCATACTATATATGGAATATGTTATGTAGTAGACATTGAGTTTTATTAGTTAAACTATTTTTTAAATCATAGAAAATGAAGACTCATAACACAGACTGATGCTCTTGATGCACCTAGGAGTTTATCCTATTAACCATTTATTTTACCATTTTAACAAAAATAAAAAGAAAAAATTACAACATAAAGCATTTTATAAAGTATACAGGAGGTAGAATTACCTATAATGTAAAATATTCAAGATAATAAATAATATACAGAGGAAGATGGCAATGATGTAGGCGGGAACTGATCCCACTTGCTCGGGTACCCAACTGGGGCACTTAGCCAATCTTTTGAAAAACAAAGTGAACAGCCAACAGAGTTTCAGCGGATATGAAGTTTGGAAGCCAAAGTGTGGAGAGGACCCTTTAAAACAGCTGGTAAAGAGGTTTTACAGGCCGACCAGCAGGCCCCTGGGCTTGGCACCAGAGACTGGCTGCTGGGTATTTGTTGGAAGAGAGCATGGTCAGTGATAGCAACCTAGTGGCTCTCTCCCCTCCCAGGGAGGGAGTCCCAGACCCACCCCAGGAGAAACTTGGGGGCATAAAGTTGCTGAGGGAAAATAAAAAAGCAGCAATGAATACACAGCCAGCACAGCACCCAGGATGGGGTGGTGGTTGCTGGCCAGGACATTGTCAGAAAATTTGGGGGTTCCTGGTGACACTTGCAGCTAGTAGAGGAGGTGGGCCATGACTGACCATGACCCAGATAGACTGTGGGCTTGCCAGAGGGTTGGACTGTGTGGAAAGTCAGGCAGTGGCTCAGAGTGGCAGCAGTGCCCAAAGAGACTTTTTCAAAAGGGGAACTGAGATGTTCAGTGCAGGGACCTCTAGTGCGCAGCATCCTGGCTGAAAAAGAGGGAGGAGTGGGGGCTTGATTTATGTACCTCACGGTGTGATCAAAAGGGTGCAAAGTGAGCTGGCTAATTGGCTCCATCAGGGCACAAATGCTCAGAGTGGAGAGTGTAGCCTCACTGTGCTTTCAGAGCTTGGGCTGGAACAAGGGCACCTGTGATAATTGTAGACCAGACTGAACCCCCATCCTTGAAGAACCACAAGAAAGGAAAAACAGAGCCCTGCCACAAACCGCCTGCGGGAACCTGAAACGTCTGAAAAATCTGCTGAGCAGGATTTTTTTTTTTTTTTTTTCTTCTTAAGAGTAAAAAGTTAAGATCTGGAGCGGAGAGAAACCCAGAGACAGACCCAAAAAGTAGTCAGAAGGCAAAAACCAACGGCTGAGACAAATTTCACTTTGTTCTTCAACAGAACATACATGATTTTTTTGTTTGTTTATTTCTCTTTCTTCTCTCTGTTTCTTTAGGTTTTTGTTGTTTGCTTTTATTGTTTGTTCTGTTTTTTAACTTCCCTTTCATATTGCATTTTAATTTTTCTTCTTTCACTACACTTGTATTCCAAATAACTTACTACTCTTTGTTATTTACTTGTTATTCTTTTTATTCAGATTATATATTTCTTATCATACTATTATTCCAAATCCCACACATCACCCTTCCCTGGTCTTAATACATTTTACTATCTTCCTGAGCTTTAATACTGTTGTGTAAAGTTTATTTTCTCTCACACTATGCCAGGGTCTGTTATTATTCTCACTATTTCTCCTCCATCTGATCTCACATAAACACTCTTCTTTCTTTCTTTTTTCTTTTTTTATTGTTGTTCAAGTACAGTTTTCTGCCTCCCCCCCCACCTTTCCCCACCCTCCCTCCCCTGACTCAACCCCAACTTGTTATAGTCCATGTGTCCTTTATCATTGTTCCTGTAAAACCTTCAACCTTTTCCCCTATCATCCCCACCTTTTCCACTCTGGTCACTGTCAGCCTATTCTCAATTTCAATATTTTGGCTATACTTTGCTTGCTTGTTCCTTTTGTTGATTAGGTTCCTGATAAAGGTGAGATCATATGGTATTTGTCTTTTACTGCCTGGCTTATTTCACTTAGCACTCTTCTTTCTTAAGTCCACTCACATTCTTTTTCCCCTCTAATAACAGCCTTGTTTCTCTTCTACTTTTTATAAACAGTGGCTAGTTGGGTGAAATACCATGGTTATTGCTGTACTTCTCTAAAGGAACTCTTTTTTGTTCACTATTTATTTGTACTTTCAATCCCATACAATACTCTCCCACTCTGTTATGTCATTTCCCCTTCCACCTGCCCCCTATCAGTTGAATAAGGAATTTTATTTCACTGTTTTCTCTCTCCTCTTTTTCCCCCTCTCTCAACATGGGTTTTACTCATTACTCTTAATAGGTTGTTTCACCCATCCTCTCAAAATATTTTTTATTTACTGTGGATATCTTATATTCCATTTTCACTTTTCTATGATATGTTCATTCCCATCAGACCTTTATTACACTTCTTTCAGCTGTTGTTGTAATGGACCCTGCTGTGTTTTTTTCTGTAATTTACTCCTGTTGGTCCAGTACCTTTTCAATTTTTAAAAAGATTTTATGCATTTATTTTCAGAAAGAGGGGCTGGGGGGAGAAAGAGAGGGAAAGAAAAGTCAATGTGTGGTTTCCCCTCATGTGGCCCCCACTGGGGACCTGACCCATAACCCAGACATGTAACCATGACTGGGAATTGAACTGGTGACCCTTTGGCTTACAGCCGATGCTCAATCCACTGAGCTGCACCAGCCAGGGCACCTTTTCAATTTTACTTCCAACCTCATAGTATACTCTTCCCTTTTCTTACCCTAATGTTCCCATCACCCTTTTGTGTTTTCCTTAGATTTTAAATTGTGTTCTCTCCCTTTCTTCACCTTAGTTCTGTCCTAATTCTTATCTATTCTCCTCCCTCTTACCATACAATAATATTTCCCCCTATTTTAGTCATCTCATATTCCCTTTGGCGTATCTTATAATATCTGCAATCTCTCTCCAACTTTATTAATCTTAGTGCAGTTGCAGTCGAGATTGCTGATGTGGTAGGGGGTTCTTTTTGCTGGTGTAATTTTGGGTATCTGGTAACACTGTTTTGTTAACCAACACCTGTACAATACCATGAAGACAAGGCAGGAGTTGTGACTTCCAGTAAGCCCACTGGAGAGAAGAACACACCAACAAAGTAGCCAACAACTGGTAAAGCCCAAGTACAACAAGAGAATCCCACACAAGGAAGAAATGGCAACCCTAGAGCATCCAGACAAGGAGATCAAGAAGACTGCTCCACTGAGTCCCACAGAACTCCTACCATATAAGTTCACCCCACAAAGACAGCTGGCAAAGCAGAATATCCTGAGATGAAGAAACAAAAAGAGTCATTTAAAATGGGGAGACAAAAAAGAACTCACAACTGAAAGGAATGGAAGAATCCCCAGTAAATAAACTAAATGAAATGGAGTCAAGCAAACTATCTGACATAGAATTCAAATGAATGGCTATAAGGATGCTCAAGGAACTCAATGAAAACTAGAAGGAAATGAGTGAGAACTACAACAACATAAAAAAGAAAATAGAAACAATAAGCAGGAATCATAAAGAAATGAAGAATGTAATATCTGAAATAAAAATATATGTAATTATACAATCTTGCGATTACAAGTATGCTAGATGAAGCAGAGGACCAAATGAGTGAGCTGGAAGAGAAGGTAGAAAGAAATACACAGGTAAGGGAGCAACATGGAAATAGACTAAAAAAGTATCAGGATAACTTAAGGGAACTACACGATAATATGAAACCTAACAACATTCAAATCACAGGAATACCAGAAGGAGAAGAAAAGGAACAAGGAATAGAAAACATAGTTTAAAAAATAATGACAGAAAACTTTCCTAACCTGGATATGAGAAAAACATGCAAGTTCACTAAGCACAGAGGGTCCTATCAAGATGAACCCAAACAATCCTACCACAAGACATATAATAATTAAAACTCCAACTTTTAAAAACAAAGAGAGAATCTTAAAGGCAGCAAGGGGGAAACAGGGAGTAATATACAAGGGAGCTCCAATTAGTCTAGCATCCGATTTCTTAACAGAAACACTGCAAGTCAGAAGAGAATGGTGCAAAATATTCTAAGTAATGAAAAACAAAGGCCTGAAACCAATACTACTCTACCCAGCAAGGCTTCTGATTAAAATTGAAGGTGAAATAAGCAGTTTCCCACACAAAAGAAAGCTGAAAGAAAATGCCTCCACCAAACTGGTATTGAACAAAATGTTGAAGGGAAAGCAAAAAGAAGAAAAGGAGTGAGAGAGGAACAGAGGTACAAAGGGGAAAAATAGTAATGAATAAGTACCTGTTAAGTATAACCTTAAATGTAAATGGAATAAATGTTTCAATCAAAATACATAGGGTAGTTGAATGGACAAGAAAACATGACCCACACATATGCTGCCTACAAGAGACCAAACTCAGAGCAAATAAGCTACACAGAGTAAAAATGAAGGATTGGAAAGAAATATTCCAAGCAAATGGATAGGAAAAAAAAAGCTGGGGTAGCAATTCTGATATCAAACAAAATAGACTTCAAAACAAAGGACATAAAAAGACACACACAAAGACAGTTCATATTACTCAAGGGAAGAATTAATCAAGAAGATATAAACATTGTAAACATATAGGTACCCAATATAAGAAGAAGCAAATGTATAAGGAAAATTATGTAGGACATCAAGAAAGATATAGACAGTAACACAATTATAGTAGGGGATTTTAACACCTAAAAGTCAACAATGGATAGATCTTCCAAACAAAATATCAACAAGGATATTGTGGCACTGAACAACACTATAGCTAAAAAGAGCCTAATTCATATATATAGAAGGTTTCATCCTAAAGAGGCAATATGTATGCTCTTTTCAAATGCATATGGAACATTTTCAAAGATAAGCTACATGATAAGACACAAAACCAAACTCAACAAATTCAAGAAAACTGAAATCATATCAAGCATTTTCTCAAACCACAAAGACCTGAAAATAGAAACCAACCTCAAGGAAAAAACTCAAAAACATTCAAACTCATGGAGATTGAATAGCATGCTATTACACAATGAATAGGTTAAGAATGAGGTCAAGGAAAAAATCAAAAAGTTTCTGGAAACAAATGAAAATGAACACAAAATAGCCCAAAACTATGGGACACAGCAAATGCAGTCTTGAAAAAGAAGTTCATAGCAATATAGTCCTACCTAAAAAATCATAGAAACATTTCAAATGAACGACCTAACCCTACATCTAAAAGAACTGGAGGAATAACAAAAAAAAAAAAAAAAAACAAAGCCTAGAGTGAGTAAAAGGAAGAAAATAATCAAGATCAGAGAAGAATTAAATGACATAAAGACTAAGAGAATAAAGAATAAATAATCCAGAAGCTGGTTCTTTGATGAGATGAACAAAATTGACAAACTTTAACCAGATTCATCAAGAAGAGAAGAGAAAGGACCAAAATAATAATAATAAAATAATAATAATAAAATCAGAAATGAAAGAGGAGAAATTACAGCTGATACCACAGAAATACAAAGGATTGTAAGAAATTACTATGAACAACTATATGCCAACAAATTTGAAAACCTGGGTGAAATGAACAAATTTATAGAAACATATAATTTTCCAAAACTGAATCAGGAAGAAGCAGAAAGCTGAATAGACCAATAACAGTTGGTGAAATGGAAGTAGTAATCAAAAAATTCCCAGGATGCAAAAGCCCTGGATTAAAGAGTTTAACAAGAGAATTTTGCAAAACACTTAAGGGAGAGCTAATTCCCATCCTTCTCAAACTATTCCAAGAAATTCAAGAAAAGGGAACTCCCAAACTCTTTTGATGAGGCCAGCATCATCCTGTTCCCCAAACCAGATAAAACACAACAAAAAGAGAAAACCACAAGCTAATAGCACTGATGAACATAGATGCTAAAATCCTCAATAAAATATTGGCAAACCACATCCAGCAATATATTTAAAAGATCACACACCATGGTCAAGTGTGGTTCACTACAGTGGGGCAAGAATGTACATTAATCACAAATCAATAAACATAATATACCACATAAACGAAGGAAAGACAAAAATTATATGATCATATCAACAGATGCAGAAAGAGTATTTGATAAGGCACAGAACCCATTTATGACAGCACTCAGCAATGTGGGAGTAGATGGGGTATACCTCAACATAATAAAGGCCATACGTGAGAAATATATAGATAACATCATACTCAATGGGCAAACGCTAATTTTTTTCTTATTAAGATCAGGAACAAGACAATGATGTCTGTTTTCACCACTTCTATTCAATATAGTACTGGAAGTTCTAGCCACAATGATCAGACAAGAAAAAGAAATAAAAGCCATCTAAATAGAAAAGGAGAAAGCAAAACTATCATCATTTGTAGATGACATGATAGTGTGCATAGAAAATCCTAAAGAGTGCACCAAAAAACTATTTGATCTAACAAGTGAATTTGGCACAGCAGTGGGATACAAAGTCAATATTCAGAAATTGAAAGCATTTTGTATATCAACAATGAAATATCAGAAATCAGGAAAAAAATCCCATTTGATACAGCAACAAGAAAAATAAAGTACTTAGGAATAAACCTAACCAAGGAGGTAAAAGACCTGTACTCAGAAAACTGCACAACACTGCAGAAAGAAATTAAGAAAGACACAAACAAATGGAAGCATGTAATTGGAAGAATTAACATCATCAAAATTGCCATACTACCCAAAGCAATTTATAGATTCAATGCAATCCCTATTAAAGTACCAATGACATATTTCACAGTTATAAAACAAACATTTCAGAAATTCATATGGAACCATAAATGACCCTGAATAGCTGCAGAAATTTTGAGAGAGAAAAACAAGGTTGGAGGGATCACAATACCTGACATCAAACTATTTTACAAGGCCACTGGAATCCATAGAGTCTAGTACTGGCATAAGAACAGACACTGGCAGCATCAGATCAATGAACATAGTAGAGAGTCTAGAAATAAACCCATGTCTCTATGGCCAATTAATATTCAACAAAGTAGGCAAGAGCATACAATGGAGTAAAAATAGCTTCTTCAACAAATGGTGTTGGGAGACCTGGAGAGCTACATGAAAAAAAAAAAAAAAAAAAAAAAAAAAAAAAAAAAAAAAAAAAAAAAAAAAAAAAAAAAAAAAAAAAAAAAAAAAAAAAAAAAAAAAAAAAAAAAAAAAAAAAAAAAAAAAAAAAAAGGAACTTGACCACCAACTTACATCATAAACAAATACAAACTTAAGATGGATAAAACACTTAAATATAAGTCACAACACCATATAAGTCTTAAAAGAGAACATAGGCAGGAAAATTTCAGATTCCACACAGCAATATTTTCACCAGTATGTCCCCTAGAAGTCCATGGGAAGAAAGCAAGCTTTAACAGGGTGGAGTCAGAGAGACCAAGTATTTCACTCTGTTACAAAAATACTCCTAGACCCCGTTGAAGCAAAAACTCTTTTTGATATGAAGAGTTTCATCCAAATAAACTCCTCTTACTTGTTTTTAATATAAATTATATAAAACAATTTACATTTATTAATACTGAGACCACAACTTAAATCAAAGGTAATTGCCCTTTAATAAATGGGTAGGAATAATTTTGGATGCTCAATAAGTCTTACTTTCTTAATGTTTCCTTCTCTTTTTTAATAAACAAGTGAAGAAACTAATGCTTATCAGCAATCACAAAAATACAATTTAAAAAACATTTTACAGTACTACATTAGCCAAAAATGTAGTGAGTACATAATGTTGATAATCAGGATACTAGAACAAGATAACTCTGACACATTGTTGGTAAGATGGCAAATTGGTGTAAATTTTCTTGAAAGAAATTTTACCTTACATATTAAGAAGTTTAAATAATGTTAAATATTAAACTGTTAATTCTCATTCTAAGAACCTATTGTGAAGAAATAAGAAATATGAATAAAGACTATGATTGTAAATGTTCATCATAACATCACTCATAATTAAAAAAATCTTTGGGGATAACTTAAATGTATACAAAGTAGAAACTGATTGGCTAGGTGAAAGCATTTTTAGATCATGTAATAAACACCAAATACAATTATGTTTATGAAGAACATTTGATGACATGAAATATGTTATGCCATATTTTGGTTAAGTCAAAAGAGTGAATTAAATGTATATATTTAATATATATATACAGTGATTTTAATTTTATAATGAAAATATATTTAGAATTTTTAAAAATTCTGAAATTTTGACAGTAGACCATAAATTGTTTTATATAGTCATTTAGCAATGTTATGTGCAATTTTGTTAATATTTTTAAATGTTTTAGTCTTTTTCATTGTTTTTGCTATCAGTTGTCCCAAATTTTCCTCCTTTGTATCCCTCACCTCAACACACCCCTATTCCCACAGCTAATCCACACACTGTTGTTCATGCCCATGAGTCATGCATATATGTTCTTTGTCTAATCCCTTCATTATCTTTCAACTAGTTCCAACCTCCCCCCTCCCTTCTTATAACTGTCAGTCTATTCCATGTTTCTGTGGTTCTGATTATATATTGCTTATTCATTTATTTTGTTCTTTAGATTCTAGTTATAAGTGAGAGCATGTCATATTTGTCTTTCATTGACTGGCTTATTTCACTTAGCATAATAGTCTCCAGTACCATCCATGCTGTTGCAAAAGGTAAAAATCCCTTCTTTTTTCTTGGTGCTGTAGTATTCCATTGTGTAAATGTAATGCAGCTTTTTAACCACTCATCTAATGATAGGTACTTAGGCAATTTCTAAATCTCGGCTATTGTAAATAATGTTGCTGTGAATGTAGGGGTGCATAAGTTCTTTAGAATTGGTGTTTGGTAACCTTTAGATATATTCCCAGAAGTGGAATCTCTGGGTCAAAAGACAGTTCCATTTTCAATTTTGTGAATAAACTCTGTACTGTTTTCCAGAGTGGCTGCAGCAGTCTGCATTCCCACCAACAGTGCCCTAAGATTCCCTTTTCTCCACATACTCACCAGCACTTATTTGTTGATTTATTAATGACTGACATTTGCAGGTGTGGAGTGGTATCTAATTATAATTATGGTTTTTAGTTAATATATCTCTGATGGCTAGTGACGTGGAGCATTTTTTCATATGTCTATGGGCCATCTGTATGTCCTCCTTAGAGAAATGTCTATTCAGGTCTTTTGCCCATTTTTAAATTGGATTGTTTGTCCTCCTGGTGTTTAGTTGTGTGAGTACTTTATATATTTTGAAGTCTAATGTCTTGTTCAGTGTATCATTGGCAAATACATTCTCTAATGCAGTGGTGTCCATTTTTATTTTGGTGATGGTTTCTTTAGCTGTGTGGATGATTTTAATTTGACGGAAGTCCCATTTGTTAATTTTCTCCATTGTTTCCAGTGCCTTGAGATATATATTGGAAAAAAATATTGCTATGTGAAATATCTGAAATTTTATTGCCATGTTTTCCTCTAGGACTTTATGGTATTATGACTTTTATGGTATTATGCTATTATGGTATTATTATGGTATTATGGTATTTAACTCTTTATCCACTTTGAGATTATTCTAGTGTGTAGTGTAAATTGGTGGATTAGTTTCACTTTTTTTTTTCAAGTACTCCCAACACAATGTATTAAAGAAACTGTCTTTACTCCATTGTATGCTCTTGCCTCTTTTGTCAAATACTAATTGACCAAAATGGTGTGGGTTTATTTCTGGGTTATTTATTCTTTTCAATTGATCTATGTATCTGTTTTTATGTCATTACCAGAGTATTTTGATTGCAGTGGCCTTAAAATGTAGTTTGATATCAGGTATTGTAATTCCTCCAACTTTGTTCTTCTTTCTCACAATTTCTGAGGCTACTTGGGGTCTTTTTTGGTTCCATATAAATTTATGGAATATCTGTTCTATATGTGTGTAATATGCCATTGGTATCTTAGTAGGAATTACATTGAAACTATAGATTGCATTGGAAGGAAATAATCAATATCAGAGTGGAAATAAATGACATAGAGACTAAAAAAGCAACTCAAAAGGTCAATCTAGGAGACTGTTCTGTGAAAAGATAAGCAAAATTGATGAACTTTTAATAAGAATCATCAAGGAAAAAAGAGAGGACCCTAATTATTAAAGTCAGAAATGAAAGAGGGAAAATAACAATAACACAGAAATAGATAACACAGAAATAAAAAGGATTATAAGAAAATACTATGAATAACTATATGCCAAGAAATTAGACAACCTGGATGAAATGGATAAATTTCTAGAGTTATACAATCTCCCCAAAACTGAATCATGAAGAGGCAGAAAACCTGAATAGACCCATAACAACTAATAAAATTGAAGCTATAAAAGACAAGAAAAACAAAATAAAAAAACTTCCAGCAAACAAAAGTCCTTGACCAGCTTGCTCTACAGGCAAATTTTACCAATCATTGAAAGAAGAATTAACACCTATTTTTCTCACACTATTTCAAACATTTCAAGAATAGAGAAGGCTTCCAACCACTTTTTTTATGAGGCCAGTATTATCCCAATTCCGAAACCAGGTAAAGACATGAGAAAGAAAGAAAACTACAGGCCAATATATCTGATGAACATAGATGTTAAAATTCTCAACAAAATATTGACAAGCCAGTCCCAGCAATACATTACAAAGATCATGCTTAAGTGGGAATTATCTGGGGGATGGAAGTTTGGTACAATATTTTCAAATCAATACATGTGATATATCACATAAACAAAATAAAAGGTAAAACAACCAATGATCATATCAATAGACACAGAAAAAATATTTGATAAAATCCAGCACCCATGTATTATGAAAACTCTAAGTAAAATGGGAATAGAGGGATCAAAAACCAAAATAACAGAGGCCATAAACAAGAAACATACAGACATCATATTCAAGGGCAAAAACTTAGTGTTTCCTTTAAGATCAGGCACAAGTGGTGAATGTCTGCTTTCACCACTCTTATTCAATGTAGTACTGAAAGTCCTAGCCACAGTGATCAGATAAGAAGAAGAAATTAAAGGCACCCAGATTCGAAAGGAATAAATAAAACTGTCATTATTTGCATATAACATGATATTGTACATTGAAAATCCTATAGGCTTCACCAAAAAAATCTTTCAAAAATTTCAACGTTATTTTTTGTGTTTAAAAATTGTTTGTGGCACATTATCCAAAGTAAAATTCACTTTCATTTTCATATTTCCTTTTCAAGCTTTTTCCTAAGTCACAAATGAGAAAACCCACAAAATTAGTTTCAAAATGCAATGGACATTCAATAAATGATGTCTGGCTTTTATTGAAAACAACATTGACAAATTAGTCCAATATTGATGTTGATTTCACCACTGATTGGCAGTTATGGAATTGAGACTAAGAAAAATTATCTGAGAAACTTTAACTTGGATTATCTCTACAAGCTATTTCCACATGCGGACACCCTAATGTTTCCCTCTGCTCTTACAAGTTCCGGCACTAACAGTAAATGAGGAAGGCTCAGCTCAATTTCCCTTTATTCTGTAACATTGAGAATGTTTATTCTCATTGGATGCCATTCAATCAAGAAGCCCAAACAGGTTACTAGGGACAATTAATGTGTTTATTCAAACATGTTACTAGGGACAATTATGCTAGAAATTTGTAGGCTAAGTACTTCAGATTTATCAAGTAATATGCAATATAAGGTAAGAAATTTGATAGTTTATGACCCTATTTGTTTAATATAATGTTGACATTTACAATCAGAATAAAGAGAAGCTTCACATTGAATCAACATCTGGATGTATGCATATTCCCTCACTCTTCACTTAATGATGAAAGATCTCATTTACTCTCCTAATTTCCTAACACAAGACCAGGAAAAGCATCAAGAGCTACTTACCTCTATATTGACAGCTATTGTAACACCATGACAAGGCACTATTTATTGGCTCATGATAGGAAGAATATATCCCCTTTTTCTTTCAAAATGACAATAAAAAATTGATGGGTTCTCACTACTTTTGTTCACTGACATTGGCTGATTATTCGCTCTGCAGGAAAAATTAAATTTGAATGTCACTGTAAAATGGCAGGATCTTTTTCAGCATGATGAGATATCATAAAGTTTTAAGTTGTTTTGGTAAGTTGACCACCTGTTCAAATGTTAAAAATGCACAGTCTCTCCAGCCTCACATAATTTATATTGATATATTGCATCATGGTCACTGCGTTAACAGAGTTTAACATAGTACCACTTTAAGAGGTCTGCTAAGCACATACAGTAACCTCTAAGCTGTAACTAAATTAATATTCAACAGACAAAACACCTGCAGACAGAGCATACTGTCAATTAACCACATGCCTCATATTAAAATTTTGAAAAGTTATTCTGTGAATTTGTTTTACCTAATGGTTGCCATAAAGAAAAGATGTCTAGTTGAAAAGTTTGGGTAGTACTCTAAGTAGCAATTATTTTAATAAAACAATTATATTTTATAAAAACAATCATATCTAAAATCAAATGTATTATCTTAACATTAAAGACTCCCATATTTAATTGAACTAGAAGAAAAAGATTATACCCACAAACTTCCTTTTAATTAATATGTCTATTGAGATATGAATAAATGTTATTGCAAATTATGGAACTAAGAATAGTTCAAAGATAGAGGCACTTTTCTTAGGAGAGAATGTTTTAATATTTAACATGTTTCATAGAGGACCACAGAGCAGTATTTTTTTTTAAATGGGATACAAGTCCTTTGATCTCAAGTAGCTCATAATTTGGATGAGGTTTTATATTTATAGATATAAGGCATTAGTCCAGAACATTTGTTATGAAAACAAACCCACTTCAAAAATATTTGTTCTTTTATAGGAGATGAGCCATATTAATAAATGCTGAGTGGAGTCTGATGATGAGATGGAGAAGAATCTCCTAGGATTAGGGGGAGGATAACAGAAGGACAAAGGCTTTGTGTTAGATTAAAACATTAATTCATTATTTAACCAGCAAATATTTATCAAAAGTCTGCCATGCTTCAGTTTTCTTCACATACAACCATGAACATGACAGAAATAAACTATACCTTTATTAAATTTAAAGTAATAAGCTGCCATTAATGCAGTGTTAGAAGTACAAGTTGCTATGCAAACACCTACCCAGGATAAACTTCCCAAGCCAGAGAGTGATAGAAACTTTTAAGAATAGTGATAGTAGGAAATAAAGCTCCAGCACAACCTTCAGGTAAAGAGTACTGTAGAGACTCCAGAGAGCTGGCGGGGTGCCCATAGGCAGCAGCACAGGAGGGGTAATTAAGCAGCCAGTCAGATCCCCCTGAAAAGAATGGGGTCTGAACCCTAAACTAGTATTCCCAGCCTAGAGCACCAGAGTCCCCAAAAGTACAAAGAAAACATCCAGTGTCAAAAAGTGGCAGGGCTGCAGAGACAGACAGCTGGAGAAGCAAGAGCTGTTTAAAGGACCAACACACAAGCAGTCACTTACCCTGGGTTCTGGCAAAGGCAGAGACACAGTAGTCTGTGATGCCTGAGGACAGACTGAAGACATAATATTTGGGGAGGGAACTGTGAGAGTAGAAGCTGGGATCCCAGTGCGAGTCATCCCCAGTGCAGTAGTGTTACGGAAGGAAACGACTCAACACGCAGTTGAATGGCAGAGCACGACCCTTTATTAACGTGCACGGGCCCAGAGGAGTACAGACCCCAAATTCTGAGCCCAGAGCCTTGGCTGAGCAGGGCTTTTATTGCTTTCTGGACACCCCTCCCTACGTAGCAAAAGCAGGAGGTACAGAAGCTGATGCGAAAAATAACTCTAGCCCTGAGGT